>JAXASZ010000482.1:0-58626 GCA_038407095.1 Ceratocystis destructans
CAAATCCCCCCCCCCCCCCCCCCCCTTATCTGTTTTTTTCCCACAAGTTAACGTTAGCTACCCCCCCCCCCCCACTCAACCTCCTGCCCTTGCGTTTAACCTTATCAAATGAGCCCCCATGTTAAGTAGGGGAGGGGTGTTTTTGGGGGGTCACGCCTTTTTGGTTTCTGTTGCCCTTGTATTTGATTCTGATCTCCTTGCACGGAAGCTTCAGTCTTGCTGTTTCGTTTCAGCAAAGAATTTGGTATGTAGAACAGAAAATGATTTGCGCATAAACATATTAGTTGTAGCTGATAGCTGCAAACAGGTGATGTATGGGCAAGTACTTTTTTGTTACTTCGCATTAGGGTTAGGTCTCATTAACTTGTACGGACTTGACCTAGAAGAACTCATTTTTTTCTTTTTTGCCGTTCCATTGTTTCAAATGCCCCGATCAAAATCCAGGGCCGGAAATGCACTTGAGCCAACCAAGCCACAACCAGAACAAGAACAAGAGCAGTCAGCGGCTGGAAACAAAGGCCACTCACTACATATATTTCCTAGCCTGGCTTATCGAAGATGCGGCGGACAAGATAATCCCTAGTCCAACTGCGTCGCTTATCGATTTGATTTGTCTCTGATGCATATGTATGTATGGCCTGAGTTGCAAGTGCCGTACCGCACATAACCTTTCTGTATACCCTGTATCTTCGCCGTTGATGTTGGGTGTGTGCGTCTGCCCTACTCATCTATGTTGGTCCTTTCCTATGCTAACTTGTGGCTACTGTGCCGGACTGGGACCTTTTCGAGACCTTGGCACATTCCGCTCGTGCCAACTGGGGTGCTGGTGGGTACAATACTTTGATTCAATTTACGCGCAAGTTCAAGTGCGAGGCATGACTGAGGCGAAGCATATATCAGCACGTTGTACCGGTGCACTTGGTGCATTCAAGTGCTACTTGTGCTTGCCTCCACGTCGATTTAGTGTTTTTTCTTTCTTTTTTTATCATTATATTCACATTGTTTATTTATGTCAAGTCGAAATTAAAAAAATAAAATAAAAAGGAAATATGCTGTGATTCCAAAAAGTAAAGTCAGCGATATTTATACGTATATTTGGCCAATCTTGTTCTAGACCTGTTTTCAGTGTGGTATTTCTTTTGATGACACTCTGACTGCGTAGAGCCAAAGATATTGCAGGCAATGATAACAGGCCGACACGCATGTACAAAAGAACCGTGTAGGTCATCCCGGCCATCCCCTCATGTTACGGCACATTGAGACAAACCCTGCAGCTAACTGGCCTTGGTTGTTGAGGGAGAGAACGACCAGCCTGTAGTAAGAGCAATCATATTATCACGGATGAAACTGTGGGGAGGGGGGTTTTCTCCTTGTCTCTTTTCTCCTCGTAATACTCTTGAATCGCATGTTATCTTGCAGGTGCTGACAAGACAACATGCCATGGTTGGCTAAAATTAAACGCACTACTCTGCAATCTATTCGGCGCACATTTGCACTCGCTCAAGCTTATGAAAAAGCCCCCTTCAGCATTCCCGAACGGAATTCGAAGTCGAGCTCGGTCTTCGTAGAAATTTCACAGCAGCTATCTGTATGGCTGATACATAATTATTATGTATGTGACTGAGTGAATGGCTTGATATAAATACTCCACACACAGGTATCCTTTTTGTTTGATGTAATCCAACACAGCTACATGTTTGTATATCTAGGATATGTTTTATGTTATATCCACATTTGTGTACATATACACGCAATCTCCACCCACCATCAAGAAACAGGAATAATGCCATACTCCTTGATCCATGCTTGCATGATTGCATGAAGATGCATCTTGTATTCTGCATTTCTCAACATACGTTTTTGCTATCTTGGAGGAAAAGTCTAGGCAGGAATTCCCTCGTAGCAAGGGAAGGTTAATGAGGGATTGCGAAGGGAGGTAATCGGACTCTGTAGATTTGTGCGGGGCTCGAGCTGACGTGGGCTCTCTAGCGCTAGTTCGTCTTGAGCTTTAGGCTCTAGCAAGGTAGCTAGCTAGCAGACTCCTGAATAGCGGTAAGGACAAAGAGGAGGTCTTGATTCTTTGCTTTCTTCTTTTTCTTTTTGCAGGACCGAGATTGAGGCTGACGAGCGGGATGGCATACTCACCTGTCTTGTAGAGCACGAGATAAGTGGAAAAAAGTACAACAGCCGTCCCTTGCTTGGATATTTGGCGATGCAATACAAAGAAGCATGGCATGTGACATATATGCATCACAAACAAAAAATACTTCCTTTTTCTCCTCCGCCTTCCCCACTTTCAATACAGGAGAACTAATGCAGCGAACAAAAGGGATATATTTGTGGCCTCCGTCGATGGCACGAGACACGCCGCTGCAGCCGGCCCCCTTATTATGTGCTTCTCTTTCATTCGCTCCACTGTAGTCTATCTCTGATTATCCATGGGTTTGCCAGATGGGGATGGCTCAAGTTGATTACACTGGCGTGGAGAACGTATTTTGCTGATGCGGCTTCCAAGCGGGTGATTGGCTGGTGCCGGGGTAGATGTTCACGCCCGCCGGATTATTGCTTGCTCTTGTGCTCCCAGGCTTAATGCCTGTGCAAATTTGAGGTGTGAAGCAGTCAGAGTGAGGGGCGAAAAGAAAGAACTGGTGGTATTAAAGTTGACGAACTCCTGTCACCCGCTCTATGGGGAGCGGCATTAGTAAGTTTCCAACGCTTCAAAAGCACAGTGACGGAATCAGCACACCCATCTATGACCGTTCTCCCTTCCTACCCCACACTAGTGCATCGGATCATCAGGTTTGAACACGTTGTTGATCATACCAAAAAAACTTCCCTTCATCAGTCAGGTTATCGCCCTAAGAACTCCTTTTCGTAGGGCCTTTGGGTTAGTCTACAAACTGATGAGGCTAGTGACTAAGCCACAGCAGCCATTTACCTCATGCTTTTATATTTCCCCACAAAACGTGTTCATTTTGCATTCTCTCTCTACAAGAGAACTGGGCCTCCTCAACCATGTATCAGCTTATCCTCGCCATCTCATTGGCTGTGGCCGCAGCACTAAAACTACTAGAGGAAAAAAAATAGCCCACATGAGGTCTGGACCGAGAGCCCGAGACCCCCGCATGAATTCAGCAGAGCTCACTAACGCCCAAGGGGAGAACAAGGGGCGGAGGTCTCTTGATTTTTTTTAGCCTAGGCCGGGCGGAAAAAAGTGAAAAGGAGTCCATGTTTGTGTATCTAGATGTCGAGATGCGGCAGACAATAAAAAGCTAACCTGTAGCAGAAACCCACACCTTTGGGTTGTGTACACTAGCATGCACTGGAAAAAGGGGACAGACTCCGTCATGGGATGGCATGGAGGCTTTGGCCTTCTGGTTATTGTAGTTTTTGCTGCCGGGCTTGCCAAGCAAGCTTCTTATTGTCGTACGACCCTTACCTTATATTGTGGCTGCACGGTGCCACAGCGGGATAAGGCAACATGGGCTGATAGTGGACAGTTTGAGATCTAGGCTGGTCAAGTGCTGCTGTGTAATATCCTAGCATGAGCAGATGACAACTCTGATAAGGGGAAAACAGCATACACTGCGCCTGTCATAGAGAAATACTGTGTATCCATCTGTCTGACTAGCTGATATTGTGTGGGAGTACTCGGAAATAGGCCAGCCAGTCAGTCGGACAGTCGGGGATAGAGAAAAGGCTGACCAGACGAAACACATGTACCGTGATTTTTAGGGGGTAGGGTAGACCGAAGAGAGCGCAATCGGGGGCATTCGAGCTACGGAATGGAGGTTTTCTACACTTCTACACTTCTGCATCTCTGCATATTTCTCATGCAAGGCATCTTGTCTTTGGATGAAGCTCTATTTCCTTTTCTGCTGGTTCTCGTCCTTGGTTTATCCTTGAACCCCACACCGTAATTAGGAGCAAAAAGAAATACCGCGCTATGAAAACCACGGGGTATTGAGTTGGGAATGATAGCGGTGTTTATGGGCCTAGATTTAGCCATGCAAGAGAAAGAAAGAGAGAGAGAAAAAGGAAAGACGAAAGTAGAAAGCGCGGGCCATCAGTTTCGGGCCCTCGCCTCCGCTGAGCCTTCCTCTTGTTTCCTTTTCCTTTTCCTTTTTCCTTCTTCCCTTACTTAACCTTGCTTTTTTTTCCCTGGGGTAAGACCTTCCCTTTTTGGTGCTTACCGCAACGAGACAGAGGTGTAGAGCAAGAAGGAACATAATTCCGCAGATTGATGGTGGGATGGACCCACTTAGATACACAGGTTTTGTTTGTCAAAATCAAATCAAGAAAAGCGCTTATTTTATCTTATTTTACTTCCCCTTTCAGCTTTTTCTTGTTCTTTTGCGCTTTCCTAACTGGCCTCCCTGTTCTTGTCCCTATGGAGACAACTAGGTTTTCCTAGCACTTATTCACCTTTCATACCATCGTAGCCCCACCTTAAGTCTTTGGGTTAT
Organism: Ceratocystis destructans; assembly: GCA_038407095.1. Taxonomy (NCBI): domain Eukaryota; kingdom Fungi; phylum Ascomycota; class Sordariomycetes; order Microascales; family Ceratocystidaceae; genus Ceratocystis; species Ceratocystis destructans. Next base: position 4,467 of record JAXASZ010000482.1, read on the forward strand.
TGCCACCCACCCGAACCCGGGTCTTCGATTCGGTCGACGGACTTTGTGTGTAGCAGCAACAGAGGGCCAAAAAAACAAACAGTAATTTCGTCTGGCCGGATGGAATCTTCACTCGCCAGTATTGGACCTCGACTTTTTTTTACTTCCCTTTTTGCATTCACAGGATGGCAAGTGTCGCAGGCTTGGCAGCCAATTTCGTAAACAAATAATCCATTAGCTTGGCTCGTATTTACCCGGAGAAGCGGGACAGGACGAGGGACGAGACGAGGCGAGACGATGCAATTGGAGGAGGGCAGGAAGAGAGGAACAGAGGAACAAAGGAGGACTTATTTTACTTCCCAAACACTCGGCTCCAGCGGAGACAAAGAGCCTCTCTATCACTAGTGCTGAAAGAGGTTGGACCAAGTACGAGCAGGCGAAGAAGAAGAAGAAGAGCAAGAAAAAAAAAGAAGAAAAAATACAGGGCACCGACTCTAGCCCTCCTACTTTGCAATAAGAACGGCGTAGACTGTAGACTGGCGCTATAGCATGCAAGTTCCCCGGACTGTGAGAGTTGAGAACAAGCTGAGCCCTTGGTTGAGCCCTGCGTGATTAATACGTGGTGATACTATAATATTAGTCTCGTTAATTGAAGCTGAGCCGGTCGTTGTGAGCAAGGTGGGCTAGTGACCCAGTGCATGCTTCCGGTACAACTGTTATCACTGATGCTATTGTTTGCTATATTATCCGGCTTGTATATATGTCCCACGATCAAGGACTTACGCTCAACATATATGGCAGTGGGCGATGCTATGTCTAACAAGGAAGAAAGAGACACGAACTTTCGTCCCATGCAGCAGTACGACCTCGCCTTTGTCCCAATTTGTTGCTTTTCTGTTGTTCAAAGCAAGAAAAGAGGCTGAGAAAGCACAGGCAGGAAGGATCGCATCATAAGCTCCAGGAGTGCATTCCTTGCTACAACATTTTGTGTTGGGTTTCGCTCTTTGCTTTCTTCCCCCTTGTTCCCAATCCCAACTGCGATGCCTTGATTCTAGTACTAGCCTGTCTGTTGTTTCTGGCTGGGTCGGTCTAGCTCTCTGCTAAATCAGAAACACGGGCTGGCTAGGAAAAAAAAAAATCAGGAATACATGCAGGGAAAGGGGGAAAGCACAACGTAGACACATACATGCAAGTATGCGCACATAGATAGGCCAGGCTCGCAAATTATTTCTCCTTCTGCCTCCGCTGCCCTTATCATCATCGTTGTCGGGCTTGTTTAGGAATTGCATTGGGCTTGGAGAGTTGCGATAAAAGCACGCGGCTAGAAATTAAAGCATCAAGAAAGAGACTGATGATAGAGTAGAGGAGATCTAGCAACATCAATATTTCAAAAAATTCGCTCGCCTAGTTTCATCTCTCGCAACGCTGATGTCATACTAAAACTTATAGACAAGCCATTGTAATAATAACAGGGTGAATCAACAAGCATACCGCAGCTCAATTTTGTGCTTGAAGTCAGTCTCGTCTTCGTCTTTTCGCGCACAGAAGATTACGACGATAATAGCAGCACATCTTTATAGCTTGGCTGGCTTATTATGCTCCACATTGGCTGCTCTGTACCTCAAGTCTTCTCTACATTTGGCCCAAGCTCCTCAAACGAACTGGGCTTTTGAAGTTGTGTTGAGCCAAAGCTTCAAGCCTGACTGCACTGTGCAGCGCAGTACTACACCATACCATGCTAAGCTAAGGCCCAAAACCCGCCCAGGCTCCTGCTTGGTATGGTGAGGGGGACTCCCTATTGATTGACAATGCCCTCTTTTAGTGGCTGGTGCTTGAGTGCAGAGGCCAAGTTTTTGTTGATGTTTCTTTTTATAGTGGACGAAGAAGCCCCGGCTCTCTTGACCAGGATCTTCATATTTTCTTCTTTGCCACTGGGAACCTAGAAACAAGGTTTTCTTTTTCCTTCTCTTGCTCTTGGCCCTTTTCTAGGAGTCTAGAATTGACGTGATTAGCTTTTCGTCGTGCAAGCAGCCGCCGGGCGTCGGCGCTATTGGCTCTTTTGCCCTTGCTGCCTGTGTAGCAGCGCCCTCGCCTGCAGTTATTTTTTTATTACTATTACATGTTTATGCAGTAATATTTACGCCAATGATGCTGTAGAATATATGGCAGCCAAGGTAATAATGGGCTCCAAGTAGCGTGTACGGCTTGCTTGTCTTTCTCCCTCTTCCTTCGAGGAAGAGACTGTTCACATATAGCAGCCACCAACACCGGATGTCCTTTTTCTCGCTCCTTCCTGCTCTTAAGCACCATAGCCCATGTGCCGTAGCCTATAGAAGTGGCTATCTGGCTTCCTGGCTGGCTTGAGCCATGAGGTGCTTGGGACTGCAGATGTAAGCTATGATGCGTTATAGTCTGTGTAATATCCGTGCAATATTGGTGGCTCCTACGTGATAGTGATAGTAGCGTAGTACAGAACAGCCATCAACAATGGAAACAACAAACTGTTGAATTCAGCCGGATCAAGTGCATTAACCTGCTGTGCTAGCCAATTATCTCAAGACGTAGCAAGCGGTATCCAGCAAAGAGAAGGAGGGGTCTAGCATCTCCATATTTGATTCTCTGCTTTTTGCTCTGCCCCTCAGTGTTTTCTGGCTTCTGCCTCCTTCCCTGTCGTTGCCGCCAAGTGCGCTGCAGCCATGGCCTCAGCCACCGCGGTAGGCATCGTGCTTGAGCCATTAACAGAGAGGCAAGACGTGGATTTCCAACAAACCAGAGCTTCGTTGGCCCCCTGCTGATGCACACAAAACCACGACATTGAAGGCGTACACTGTATATTTACACACTGCATACAGTCTTGTAGATCAGCTGTATCTGTGTGTCTCCTTCTCATCTCTCGCACTTTCTGGCCTTTGACCGACATTCTCTCGTATCTCTTGGTGGGACCCCCGCTTCCCTCGTTCTTTTCTCCGTTACGAAACAAAACCAGCAGGCATTTTCACAGTTTTGCGGTGCCCGGTGAAGCAAGTGTATAAACTGCACATCAATATGTAATCCTAGTTCGTTTGTGTTTCATAGCAGGGGGGGTGGGGGGAGGACAAAGAAGCAGAGAGGATAGTAGCGATGAGAGCTTCATTTTTTGCTCCAGCCTCCTGTCAAAAAAATGCTGTGCGACAAAACAGGCTAATAGGGTTGGGTGGGGGGAAAGGAGGATGGGGGTTAATAGATGAACGAACCCTAGACAGCCGCACTGTGTACTCTTGCACCTTTGATCACGTCATCACGTTATGCCGGCCGATATCACCATCACAATTCATTCATCCAACCGTGCTATCATACAAACCTCTCCTCTAAATTTCCATGTGCGCTATTGCGGACCCTGTGACAGCTTGTTTTGGATTCCCCGAATTCGCAGTCTCCAAATTGCCTTTATTGACTTTGCTGTACTTTTAGTGTCGTCTGTCCTTTAGGGAATATGTTTCTTACACGGCCAGATCAGAAAAGATGACTGGGAGTATTTGTCTCACGCTGAGGTAGGGGCCTGTCCATGCAAGCGCTTCCCTTCTTTACATCACTTATCTGCTACCAAGAGAGCAGAGTTGAAGCAAAGAGAAGAATACTAGGCGCTATGCCTCTCCAGGGTCTTGGCCGTTGTGGGGGGTTGAGGGTTGTTTTCTCGGCCAGCCCCTAGAATTTAGCCCGGCCGATTGGCCCTGGCTCTAACCAAGTAGTCAAGCAGGTTTGATTTTTCTGTCTGCTTGTCGGACGGGAGAGATGTGTAAGCAAAAGAACAAGCCCATTCAAGCCAAAGCTCAGCTGAGCCAAGACGCTCTAGACCAGGTTTTGGAACTCGACCCCTCCTCTTCCTAACAGTGCCAGTGCGCGACAGCGGCAAGCCCTCTTCAACGGCCAGGAGATTACGGGCTGGACGGATGATATATGATATTGCCGAGCGTAGCACCTCGCTACAGGCATTGAGTAGTCCGGCCCGGTGAGGCAGAGAGCCAGACAGAGGTGGACAGGGCAAGAGAGATAGAAGCGTCACCCAGCTCGTAGCAGGAGGGGGCAGAATAGGGAGAAAAAAAAAGAAAAAAGAAACACCAAAGTTGCATTGTCTTTTAGTGCGCGATATCGCATAGCGGGAAATTTTTTACTTTTTATTTATTTCGCTGGTGCAGAATCCAACAAGCTAGCACGGGCTAGAACACGACGGGACACGACATGGCGCTAAAAGCACGTAATGCAAAAACTGCAGAAAACGAAGAAGAAAGATAAGAAACAGCCATGCCGTGATAAGAGGGTCTTTGGTTCGTGTTGTGCATGTGTGTGTGTGTGTGTGTGTGCATGTGCGTGTGTGCGTAGGTGCGTGTGGATGTGAGGGCGGCTTATGTTGCTGCTACGTGCTGTGTGCTGGTCTTAATTTATTGTTATTTTATCGCCTCCTTGCCTAGGCTCGAGGCTCTGCGTAGGATCTATCCGCTTAACCCCGCTTAACCCTGACCCATGATCCTGCCATTCGTGCCTTTGAGGCCATGCCATGCCATCAACATATTATGAACGACGAAGAGCAAGTCATGGTAGTAAAGTAAACTGAGACAGAATTAGGTGGAAACATCTCCATGCTGTGAAAATCAAAAACCTGATACCTGTGGCTTGTTGCCATGCGCCTTCTTTTTCTTTCATGTTCTTTTCTCCTCTCCTTCAGCTTCTCTTGTCGGGCGTCAAGGCGGAAGAGAGCTTGGCAGACGGCGCATTACTTGGTGAAGTCAAATTTGTCATCTTGCTATGTGTTGACATGGCAATCATGCAAGTGTGCTGCCAGTATCGTCATTTCTTTCGCAATCCATTAAACCGCGTAGTAGTATGTCCTAACATCGGGCCACTGCCTGAGTCATGAGTTGCCACTTTGCGTGACGATAGCCCGCAACTGTCGTTGTATATCTACTGATGTGTGATGTCAACATCAATGGTAATGTGATGCTGTCGTTTGGAGATTGTTACTTGGGAAAAAGGTACTCAAGTATTACAGAGAGCTCACCTACTTTCTTGAAGTTTCTAAAGAACATTATATATCCATTGGGTGGCAAAGGGATGCTACGGAAAGCTTGAGTTAATATTGTTGTATTATATGTGTTGTGGGTAACAGCCATCCAACCTTTCCCGCTGCCGAAGCAAGGCACGATACATATATCTAGCCCATCGCAATGCAATAGCTTTCTATCATCTACACATTTTGGTCATCTTCCACCAAGGCCCAAGTGGAACTAACCCTTGAAGGATGTAATATTAACCCTACGATTCTGAATAAAGACGAGTCTATGCTGTAAAGCTCTGACCCAATGTTCCCCAACTATTCCAATCTCCAAGCTCCCATTTGTGGTTTCCCCTAATGGAGTTCTAGACAATCCGCCCGCTAGTTGATCAGTTTGATGTTAGCCCGATACGACCTTCTGCTATGCACCATCTTGTGCCGTTGCAATGTCCAAGCAGGCAGGCTACGTACTCCGAGGACGGCACAGGCCCACCCCCGCTCCCTGGTTCTTCAAACTCCGCTGTTCCATGGCCAAAATGATACCGGGCTCAGGCTACCAAGCTGGATCTAGACCACGGAAACAAGTAACTAGATTAGCGGGTGGCTTCCTTCGCTGCATCTCCCTATTCTCCACGAATTCTTAGCTTTGCTTGCCCGCTCGCTCGCTCGCTAGCAACATCCTCGCTTGATCCATCCCACCTCTCTCCGGCTGGCCTTAGCCTAGCTGCTTGACCGGCTGTTCTGGCTTATCCCCTCTTCTTAGTTTTTATGAGAAGGGGGGGCCCTGAACAGGCTCTTTTGGAAATGGCACTAAAGGCTTACGAGCCTCCCTATCAATTGTTTAGCTCCTCCTCCCCCTCCATTACTTCAGCCTCGCTGCACTTGGAATCAGCATGTTGCTTTGTTCAATACCTGGTGTAGGATCGAGAAATTCCTGTCTCTAGGTTTCCTCATTCCTCTTACTTTGGGGGCCTTCTAGCTTGCTAACGAAAGGCTAAACGAAGACCTTGAAAAGGGGATGAGTAGAACGATGGAGACGGCTTGAGGTTTGGTTTTGGACGAGCTCAGTTTCGTCCCTTAAACTAGGGCTTTATTTTTGTGTTGTGTTGCTGAGCACCAATGCCAGCTGCACTACAAGGCCTTGGCGACGTGATTTAGAAGACCTAGTTTCTCTTGTGGGAAAACTACTGCCAAGTACCCAAAGGGCCTTATGCTTCCTGTCCTCCATTTCTTTGCCCGCGTCTTACCATCGCCGTCCCTTGATTATTCGAGATCGCTTCCCTTATTCCCCGAGCTTTACTTGCACTGCTTGCGCACGTCATCGACCTGTGAACCCTCTCTCAGCCGGCTCAGCCAGAGTTAGGCCAGACCAGATAACTTTAGGCACGCACCCGGATTCTGTGTAGGATAGGGAAGGCTGGGCCACTGTCCAGCTGATCTATCCTCGCCGTGCTATGCCCAATATGCAGAGTCGGGCATGGCACAAGACACACATATGGGAGTAGAGAGGATGAGAGACGACTACAAGTGATAGAGCTTTGCGCTGCAAGAGTCCAAGATTGGCATCTCTTTGTCCGCTCTCGTCTGTGTGTCTTGTCCCGTTTTGTGCCTCTTCTACTGCTTAATGTATTCATCCCTGTCCTTGATTCATGTATGCAATGCATTTCTCCGCAAAAAGACACCATCGCGCATCATGTATCACACCGCAGACAGTAGACTGCAATACCCCATGCATATTTTCCTGCATACAGAAATTGTCCGCTAATGTAATGAGCCACAAACATACGCTGCATGCACCGCATCATGTATATACGTATATTTATATACATATACATGATACCGGAACCTCCTTAATGTCGTCGTTCAGTTGGAGTAAAAGCGAAGGCTGATTTCGGCTGGAGACTGTTCTAGATTTCTGACGTCAGCATCATACCATCCATTAATCTTCTCTTTTGTTTGTCTGCTTTTGATTCTGGCATTGCTGTGGCAGTTGAAAAAGGCTAGAAGATTGTAGGTGCTGGTATTCGTTAGGCTGATAATCTGCTTTGCAACAATGGAGGTAGGTGTTTGGGATTGATGCAAGCATCACTTCATACTCCTCTAGAGACATTGACGGCTAACGTGACTAGCTAAGGCGGCTTAGCTATTAGACCATAGGTTCTGAGTTTCTGAATTGCCAAACTTCCAAGCTTCCTTCCTACCTAGTTGCCATTTATTACCGCCCCATGCCAATAACCTAACCACATGACAGCGACATTGCACAATGGCAAGACTACATATCACACGGACGTTGACCGCAAATCTGGTCCCCATATCACAGACTAACAGCCCGGCGTGCAAGGCCCAGCCAGTCACAGAACTTGTTGAGAAGAATGGCAAAAAGAACAGACCTTGATGTGAAATGTTGAGATAGATGCTAGAAGCACGTGCTTTAGCCATTTGTGCAACTTTCTGCGGCACCAATGCTACGCTCATACATGAAGTATCTGTCACGAGAGAACGGGCATAAAACGGAGCTTGGTCATTGGGATACGCTGGTGCTTGATGTCCAGCATCTGGTGTTTGAAAAGCGGTGTGCTGGGCTGGAATACCGATGGCAAGCCAACCAAACAAACAGAGAGGAGCCTGTGAGGCAAAATTATGGCGGAAAAATTAGATAAAAAGTCCTTTGGAGCAGGACCATATGAGACATGAGAGACACACAGACAAGACACAGGAGCCAGTAGACAGGAGACGGGAGAGACAGGCCTCAAGACGGGAACATTAACAGAGCAAAAGAGGTGTGGGACAACCTACAGTTAATGCAGCGCAAACGGCTGGGCAAGCATGGCCAAAGCAGAGAGAGGGAAGGAGACAAATTGGATAAGCGAAGGGAGGAAAGGTGAGTGTGTCTAAGGGCAGCAGGCGGTTGAAAAGGTCTAGGCCTAGGTGTATGTTGCGTGGCTGACTAAAAGCACAGATATTGGATGTTCCGGCTCCATGGCGCCGTTTTGGGCAGACTCAGGAGAGGGGAGCAGATGAGCAGATAAGTGCGAATCAAAACAAGCCAAGTTAGTGGCGGGCGGGTGTTGTAGAGTCAGGAGAGAAGGAGAGCAAATGAGAGACCAGTTTTTGCTGGTACTTGTCATCGGATATGACTTGAAGACTGGGTTGCTCAAGCAAGGAAGGTCATGTCTCGCTCGCTTGCTCGCCTACTTCTTTGTCTGCCTATCTTCTACTATTACGCTTGCACACCTCCCAAAGCATAGGGGAGGAAATACAAGGGGACTGCTTGAAAAACTATATCTTTCAGCACACGCATCGACGTCAGGCTGTCTTAAAAGAGTGGAAGGGAGAAGAGAGGAGGAGAGGTACAGGGACAAGGAGGACCGTAGCTTGTTCTGGGATGGGAACAGAGGGAGGGAGGGAGGAAGAGAGGGAGGGGAGGAAAAAGGAATAGCGTAAAAAAGCACAGAAGTACAGGGTTGATTAGTAGTCATGGGATAACTGATATGCGGGTGTGCGTGTGCGGGGTAGAATCACCAGCCTGCCTTTCCGTAGAACAAGCAAAGGGGAGGGTCTGGACGTCGCAGAGGGAGGGATAACGTAAGCTAGCGGCCAGTAGCAAAGAGCGAATAAGACAAATATTGGTCTGACGCCACTGCAAAGAAGTTTATATCAGGTCTAAAACGCCTTAAACTGACCACGTACCACGGGGCTGGGTGTATTAGGGATTAAGGGGGAGGCTCTTTGCTGGGTTGATAAGTGATCGGGAGGCAAGAGAAGCCAATCAGGCGAGAGGGAAGGGGAGGGGGAGAGGAAAAGAGGGGAGGGTGTGATTGAGGGGAAATAGACAGACAGACGAAAGGTTAGGCTCGCCATGCTAGAGGGCAAGAGATAGAGAGCGCAGGCAGACAGACAAACGGAGGCCATGGACTCAACAAAGTCCGGGGAAAATCTTGAATAGGCAAAAGTGATACAAATGAGACGGTGTGTGTGTGGAGAAACAATGTCAAGCGTGGCCGTCCACCCATCCATTAGCAAGCAGAGGAGAAAACAAAGGCAGAGAATGAAAGTGAGGCTGGGCCCAGGAAAGAAAGTTGGAGAAGGCTTGCAGGGAGAATAAGCAGATAGTAGACCATATATGATATGCACAATCTGTGTGTGTGCTGAAAAAGGGCACATATCTAGCCAAGCACGGCACGAGGCCTGGCCTGAGGTGACGTGATGGAAGCACAAAGGGCCATTGAAGTTGAATGTAGACTACGGCGGATCTTTCTTGAGCCATTTAACGTCTACTTGAGCCACTAAAGCCAAATGAGTTGATTGTGAGTGTATTTGACGTCTACGGTACGGCAGATTTTGGGCGCTATTGTTATTGTTATTGTATTATTTTACGTCTAGCTACTGTTATTTCGCAGCAATACGACGGCACCGGCACCGGCGCCGGCAAATTTTGAGCGCCGCATCCCTCAAAATTGCAAGTATGGCCGGATTTCATCGTTATAAATTGGTCTAGGCAAGATGGCCGAGTTGGTTATGGCGTCAGGTTAAGGTCGTTCCTTAACGCAAGTTTCCTGATGGAGAAATCCGCCTGGGTTCGAGTCCCAGTCTTGTCAACAGCCTCAATGATCATTTACTTTTTGCATTCCAAGCTTCCTCTTCCTCCCCTCAGGGCCTTCTTGCTTTTTGCCTTTAGATTTCGCGCATGTGCTTTTGCTCTTCTTCCCTTCTTCTTGTGCGGTGACAGGACAAAGGGACTTTCGTATCATCTAGACAACCAAGCCGATAGCCAGATGTTACCCAGACACACATCGCCACATCACCAATCTCTGTACGCCTGTTTACCAATCGTATCTGTCGCTTTGCGCACAAGCTAAACACGGCACAGTAGCACCGGGGCCACGTACGACAAGAGACAGAAAAAGCGAAGGTAACAAGAAGGAAACCCATCGACCCTGGAATTCTGACCCCAAGCTTGAAGCTGTGTCGGTGGTAATTGAGAGCACAGTCGTACTCACAGTTACAGTTGGATTTGCGGTTGCAGTTGCAATTGCCGTTACAGTGGTTGGTTATACGTTGCGATGTGCAGGCGGTGGTAATGATGGAGGGGGAGGACAGAGAGGAGACAAGACAGTAGGAAAACAACAGCCACCCAAAATCAAGAACTCATTTTCCTGTCTTCTATACAGTTCATGCTTATGTTCGTGCTTGTGCCTATGTCTATGTTCACGCTTATACTGATATGTACGCGCTGAATCTGACGCAATGCAGGACAGGGAGACGGCACGGCAGACATGGGGCGAGAAAGAGTCGGAGAAGAGGGAAAAAAGGAAGGGTCCCCATATCATGTGAGCCCTCCCAGGGCGGGAATAAGAGGAGGGAGACAGACAGAAGAGAAGCAGGCAATCGAGAAAGGGGGCAGGGTCGATATCGAGAAGGCAAGCAACGGGAGGGTCGAGTTATGAGACCTCGGCTTGGAGGGAAGTCGCGGGCTCTGGTAGGCTATTGGTCTGCTGGTCTAGTCTGGCCTGTTGGCCATGGCCTGCGCCGTTTCTTGCCGCTGTGTATGGGTATATGTGTGTGTGTGTGTCTCTTACCAGTCAACGTAGATGAGGACTTATATTTCATGTTATTCCTCCTCCATGTGCGCACATGCACCCTGGGCAGAGCCAAAGCTGGTAGCCTATTAAGGGCCTCAAAGCGAGGGCTGTGCTGTGTGTGTTGGGTCTGGATGTTGCGTGTATGCGGTACACAGTATGCGCAGTATGCACAGTACACTGCAGTATGTACCTATACACACGGCACGCGATTTGCGAAGTAGCCTTGACCAGCTGGGTTGGTTGACAAGACGGACGGAAGCCAACTAAGAAGAGGGCCTATGGGAGGGCCTATGGGATGCCCTATGATGGCTGGGCGCTCGCTCACGGGGCCTCTTTCGAGAGGGCAGGTGAAAGGACGGGCAGGCTTGCTGGTTGTTTGGGAGGCAAGGAAGGAACATAGAAAGCCTAGGTGTAGTAACAAGGCAACTGCCAAAGAGAGACAAAAAAAAGAATAAGAAAAAAAATTAAAAATTAAAAATTGCAAATGAAAAACCGCCATAACAGCCATACCAACCATACCAGCTATACCAGCCATACCACGCCATTCCCATCTCGCCACATACGAGCGATTTCAGGTTCGTGTATTGTCTTGCCTTGCCTTGCCTCGCCTCCTTGTCTGTCTCCTAGCCTGGCCGATCTTTCACGCATGCGCTCCAGCGCCTCTGACAGGGCAGTAAAATGCCCAGCCTTCTGTAATAGCCTGCAAACAGAGCCAGTCTGAGACCAGCAACAAGAAACACCTCAAAGTCAACTCACAAGAGAAGCTTCAGTCGTTTTTTTCCCTTTTCTTTCTGTTTGGCTAATCCAAGTGTGAAACCTGGCGTTTCTCTATCTCGACCAGTCCGCTTTCGGCCAAGTCCTGTTGTGCTGAGCTCTTTAATTTCTCACCTTGGGCTGCTTTGATTATACTATACCGCATCAGCTGGCTTGTCTGCTACATATCGCCTTTTCCCGACAAGCAGCAAAATACCATCACTTCTGCTACGGTTCCCATGAATCCGTCTTACCGTGAATCGCCTCTGCCCTCTTCAGCTGCCTCAGCCACCATGGGCTTTCCCAGTTGGCTCGATTCCGTCTCAGCAGAGTACCTCAAACACTCGTCTGCCCCACGCGTCAACACCGAGGTGCAGATTGCCCAGAGCTTGAGGGATGCCTACCCAGAACGCTACCTGGCTATAGTACCATCGCAGACATGCGACTTGCTCAGCTATGCAGCTAGGGGCTGCGCCGAGTGTTCTCAAGCCTGTCGTCCCAGTCTGGAATCCCAACAGCTGGGCCTGGAGCCTGTGAATCTAGAAAGTCTACCGCACATGGGAAACACCCTCTCCCACCGCCTCAAGGTCTATGTTCCACCATCTCGGCGCATGGACGGCGCCACTGGCGAGCTCCGCGATGATGTCGTCTTCGACAAGTTTGACTACGCTTGGAACGGCCGACGATTCACCCTCTTCATTGCCGACGGCCGTGACGGTTCGGGAGCCTATCCCGCGCGGCGCACGTCGTACCTCGTTGGAGACGACCAAAAGTCCACAGATGCGCTAATTCTGGCTGCAGCGCAGTTCCAGACCGAGGTGCACAATGCTGTGCTAGTCTACGAGGGCGGCGAGTGGACTCGCAGCACGGCACTATACGAGAGCGCAATGAAGGCGTCGTGGGAGGCAGTTATCTTGGACGAAGACATGAAAAAGGCGCTAATCGAAGATCACATGGCGTTCTTTGACAGTCGCGAGAAATACCGCCTGCTGGGTGTGCCGTGGAAGAGGGGCGTGATCTACTATGGTCCACCGGGCAACGGGAAAACCATTAGTATCAAGGCCATGATGCATAGTCTCTACGACCGAACCCCGCCCGTCCCGACGCTCTACGTGCGCAACCTAGTCACAGTAAGTCGTATTGGCGTGCTTTTTACTCTAGCATATAGCTCTCTGCTGACGTTTTTCTAGTGGGCTGGCCCTGAAGCTGCTATCAAAGATATCTTCAGCACAGCCCGTCAGCATGCGCCATGCTACCTCATCTTCGAGGACCTCGACAGTTTGATCGGCGATAGCGTGCGCAGCTATTTCCTCAACGAAATCGACGGGCTCAAGGCTAATGACGGAATTTTCATGGTCGGCAGCACGAACCATCTAGACCGGCTAGACCCGGGTCTCTCGGTAAGTTGGAAGATGTGGAGGTAAATGAAGGGGAATGGATTCACACTGGGCTCTAGTAGAACAACCCACTATAGTTTGTATCTATGCGACCGATGCTAATTAGTCAACCACCCGCCGCCCTAGAAACGCCCCTCTCGCTTCGATCGCAAGTATCTTTTCCCCAATCCTGACACTGCCCAGCGTGAGGCCTACTGCAGGTTCTGGCAGCGCAAGCTCTCGGGCAACGATGACATCGCCTTCCCTGATCTACTCTGCACAGCCATCGCCGACATCACTCATGGCTTTAGCTATGCCTACATGCAAGAGGCATTTGTGGCAGCATTGCTGGCCATTGCACGAGAGGACGGGGATAGCAATGACAGCGGCGGCTCTGACACAGACGACGACCCGGGCCATGATGAGACAAGTAGCTCAAGTGGATCTGAAGGGGACGAAGGATGGGTTGATATCATGAAGGGCAAGAAACACCGTCATCATGGCAAGCACCACGATAGGAAAAAGAGCAATGAGGAAGACTTGGACAGGTATGTTTTATGGCGTGAAGTCAAAAACCAGGTCAAGATTCTGCGCCAAGGGATGGCCAAGGAGGACTAAGTCAAGGTGTGAGTGTGATCCTGGCTTCTTCGTACACACATTACACATGTCTAATGTCATTGCTATTATTATGGAATTGTTATATAAACTATACACAGTGTGTTCATCATTATATAATTATCAAACTCTCACTCTTCCCTCCCGACCCTTGTTGAAAACGTCTGAATGCCATTCATCTGCCCTGCTCTGATCAGTGTCCGTCCGTTGCCTGACCCGTTCTGCGTTCCATTCACGCACTAGGCTTCCTGGTGCATAGCGACCCTTGAACACACCCTGGCCCGGCTGTGTAACGCCCACGCGGACATTTACATCATAGCGGTCCCGATGTCTCCGTGCACACACGGCCTTGACAAACGTGCCTGGGCTTCGGGCTTCGGCCGCCCGGGCCGCACGTAGGCGTTCACGTGCAAAGACGAACTCCATATTCAAATCGTCCATGTTTTCACGTACGAGTTTCTCAATCTGCCGCTCCATAGTGGCTTTGAGAATAGGTTTGATTAGTGGCTTGAACAAGCTAGCGATGCAGGAGAACTTGCTGGCGCGCAGCTTGTACTTGAGCTGGTGCACGACAACGTTAACGCTGCGTAGCACCATAATGTCGGTGTTGCTGTTGCGCAGTTCCACTTCCATCTCAATGTCCATACCCCGGCCATCAACAGCAAACGATGCAAGCCCGCGATCGTGGAAGCGCACAAAGCCGTTGTGCACGTGCATCCAGTAGCCAATATCATCAGCCTTCATGCACACACCACGGGCCGTGATGGAGATTTGACCCTTGGTATCTGTGTATGCCCGCCGGTGGCGCTTGGCCATGCTGACACTGAGAACGTTGTCGACAAGGATATCATGCGGGAAGAAAGAAGACCCGCCAATGGACTTACCCGGCTCGAGTATCAAGTTCTCAAGCAGCAGATCGATCTGGGGGGTGGAGATTTCTGTCCGAGGAATGGGTACATACTGGACTGTAGACAACAGCAACGGAATTGCGCTGTTTGTGATGTCGGACAAAATCGCCGAGTTGTAGCTTTTGCCGTTGGGAAAAACCACATCAAGTATCTGGCTGGTAGTGTCTCCCACAGTAACAAGCTCTTCGTCCTCGCCGATCGACGCCAAGGCATCGCCAAGGGAAGCCAGGAGTTCAAGCAAAGCATCGCCAAAGCCGGGTGCCACATTGATGGTCTCGTTCTTGAGCTCCGATAACCTGGCCTCGGGGTTGTCAAAGAACTCGGGCTTGGTCAGCATGTCCTCCACTAAGTCGCTGATTTGCACAGCCATAAGCTCCAGGCTGGCCTCGTCTCGTCCGAGACGTAAGGCCTCGTTAAAGGACGCTTCCGCACGCTGCCATTGCTGGCGGTCGCCAAGGCCAGTCACGAACCGCCAGAGTGACTTGAATGCCTGTCCGCTGGCATCGTTGGGCTCAATGTGGCGTCCAACGGCATCTGCGGCCTCGTCTGCAGCCCGTCCGTACGTTTGGAGATATTGGCGCAAAAGATGAGCGATGGTTCCTGTAGATGATGCATAGGTACTCTGCTGGCCTAACGAGCTAATTAGGCGTTGGATACGCACGCGAAGAGCCTTGCCGGTCTCACCGTGGGCCCGCTTAAGAACCGAGTTCTTGGCTGAAATTGCCGCCCGAGAGGTATGTGTGGCGGCGACATCGGCGGCTGCATTAGGATTCCTAGCGGCAGTTGTGTTGGTCGCAGACCTGGCCTTGGACTTTGCCTGGCGCACAAAGTGCTGAGACTGCAGTCCGGTAGCGGTCGACTGTACTTTCTTTTTCAGTGCCTGCATTGGCTGTTGCTGTGATTCGAGCTCAAGCTCTTTCTGATTTTTCTTTTGCTGATCTCGGTCTTGCTCCTTTGCAATGTCCCAGTATTCCTCTTGAGCATTGTCATTATGCGATGAGGGGGCAGGGGGAGACGGAGCAACCGGGTGTGCACTGTCTTCTGCTGCCGCAGCAGCTGAGTTGGCAGAGGCCTGCTTGTGGCTCTGGATCTGGCCCTTTGTGCTGGAGCCTGGTTGTTCGGTGTATGGAATGGGAAAACTTTGGACAATTTGAGAGTACGTCTTCTTGTGGATATTGGCGTTCTCGACCTGCTGCTGGACATGAGGTGGGATTTCCTGGTTCTGCTGCTGGGATTTGGCAGCCATCTGGCGAGCCTTTTTCTGCTTTTTGCGCTGTGTCTTGGTCAAAATCATATCATTGCCAGGCTCTGCATCCTTTCCTGAAGGGCCAGTCACTTCAATGGTGGGGACGTGGTGGGAAGCTTCTGACGATGCAGTCGAGGGAGGAGTAGAAGGGCGCTGGGACTGGTACTGATATTGGCCAGGAACATGTTCTTTGGCGATATCCTTGGCCATCTGAAGCTCCTCTTGGCAGCCAGGACAGTCGGGGTGTTTGCTGAGTTCATTGGCAAGTATAGCTTCCCTTTGGGCAACATCTGTGTAGGTTGTGGTATGGGCAGCAGCAGCTTCGTCATTTTGATAGGTATGCTGGTGCCGAGAACGCTGTGAGTAGTGTTTTTGCGACTGTTGCTGCGGTTGCTGCTGCTGCTGTCCATTGCCTTCTCGGGCCTTTCCATCAAAATGTACATTTGCATGCTCGGGATCCATAGATGGCTGGGCATTCTGTTCTTCAAAGCCGTTGACGCTATCCGCAGCCGACCCAGAAGGCTCACCCTCGCTTCGCGCAACATTGATGCGCCCATTATCAAGATCCAGGAGTTCCTCATGTGCTTCGTGAGCCTCTTGCTTGATTGTCTTTTTTGTGTCCCCAACAACCTCTCTCGCGAACGCAGCCAGATCAGCAATCAACTCGCGGAAATCGGAGTTCCCAAGAATCATGCTCAAGACGGTGCGTCCGCTCTCGACTGCAGCCTGGGCATCGGCTTTATTTTTTAGGCCAGCCACTGAAGCGGCGGCTCTTTTGCCACCACTCATATCCGCCTGGCGAGAGTGCCAAATGAAGTCTTGCAATTGGTCCTGGCCATTTTTGCTCCGAAGCAGTTCCGATGACTCGGCGATCAAGCGGCGGAAGAGGCGCAGGAGCACGCGGCCATCTTGGCTTAGGCCTTCTTCGTCGCTTAGAGCCTCGGAGGTCTGTATGTCCTTTAGGTAGACGAGAATCTGCTCTGTAGAAGGCATGCGCCCCTTTTTCAGAGCACGGTAGATGTTGTAGGTGTGGAGCTTCTCGGCATTGGCTTCGTGGACAGTGTTAGGCAGCCGGACGTTAGATGAGCCGTCGCAGACGCTGTCGTCATCTGCGCCTCCCAAGCAAGTCATTGTAATCAGGGGATAGGAAGCGGTAACTATGGGCTATTCGAGGTTTGTATGCTTGTATTAGCAAGTATGGTAGCAGGCAACGAGTCAGATGGCAGACAGGCTTAGATCGCCAGACAGGACGTGGAATGCCGTGCTTTATAGCCTAACAGCCAGCTTTAGAATTTGGCAGCTTGGGTAATACAGTGCGTCATTTCCGTAATTCCGAGAGTCATCTGTTTCTTTCTCTCTTAGCAACGGCAGATGTCTTGAAGCTGACATCTACGCATGAAGGAAGGTATCTTTGCCCCGTAAAGATTCACGGTAGCCGTTTGCAGCACATTGGCAAATAATGATGTCGTCATCAGGATGCTAGGGGACTAAGCTAGACTATAGCAATGGAGCACTGCTTATAAGGGCTTTGGCAAAGCCGGCCACCCAAAGGTAAGAAGGGCATTACTATGTTGGAGATTGTTCGAAATCTAGAAGGCTGAGTTTAACCTGGGGGGAGCCATGTGAACGGCAGCCTGTTCAACGACAACGTATATTAGGGTTTTGTCTTTAGCATTTTGCGTGTCCAACCCTGGATTAGTAAGCCCTGATAATACGGATGGGGCTGGTGGAATTAACGCCGCAGTATTGACTCGCGGATATAAGCATATAACGGGTTATTCTATAAATGACGAATAGAACATTATGTGGGACATTTGGCAATCTGCACGGTACCCCTGGCTTAGAGCCCAGTATAAGTCTGCTTGGATACGGAATTCCCTTTTGAATGAATATTACTACGCAGAGTTTTACGCCGCAAAATCTACACCAAGCTTACCTGCTTCTATATCGTGATCTGCTTTCTATTACCATAGAGATTTCTATGTTTGGAGTCGAATAGCCTGATAGCCTCATAGCCTAATAGCCATGTAACCACATGTCTACATTGTATGCTGGCTTAGCTCTGTTCAACTATGCTGGTGCGTAGTATGCCAGAGAGACCAAGAGGCGGAATTCACGCTGCTGGACCATCATTGTATGCCTTGGTGAAGTCCGTGATGGCATTGGTGTTATAGCAAGCGGGGTGGCGGGTGCTTTCCGAAATACGTAGGCAAGCGTAGGTATAGAAATACTAAAAGATAGTTGATTTCGGATATATAACTCCTTCGAGCACGGGGAGCCCAAGAGGAATGCCCAGGATCAAGGAAGCTACGAGATCGGAGACGGATATCGTGTAGAGCCCCTGGTCCTAGAATTAGGCGATAGGTGGATTCTGCCCTCACAAAGCGCGCAACTACAAATGTGCTCGTGGTGATGAATAACTGAGTGAGTTAGCCCCTATCAGTAATTGACTGGTCGAAAGATAGTGGCCCCCAAAACCAAGCTTTATTACAGGGTAATTAGGTAAAATAACGGGTGCATATATACGGGTTGTTTGCTATCTTGGTCAACACAAGGTCATATCTGAGAAGGCAAAGCGCATAAAATAGAAGGTGATAGCCATATAATAACCAGTTAATAGCTCGAGTATGAATGCGCAAGGCCTATATAGGCGGCTTAGCAATGTAAAGTCTGGTAAGAGCTCAATCAAAAGACTGACATGGAGAAAAAGAAATTGTTAGTTCGCCATTCCAGGGTATCATTTGGCGTGTTAGACAGCGAGCTGGACTACGAGATAGAAGCTAAGTTCCGAGATGCCTGTTTACTCATCAGATATCGCCGTGGGCTGGGCTCATTGATAGTCTAAGCTTCATTGCCACCGCATCCTAGATTTCCAGAATAAATGCGTTGAGGATAGGCGGTAGATGGAAAGAGCTCATATGCTTCTTTTATTGTGGATAAACATGATCTTGTTACTACCGGCTTTGATATTATGGTGAACATAGCTGGCTTCCTCATTATCTTATAGTAATGTGAAATTAGATCCAGAAGGCTCTTTTGATATCGCCAACGCTAGTATGGCTTCGTCTATGAGCAGATAGTTACGCAATAGAACTTGCTTAACTTTGTTGGATAGCTCTTCTGGGAATGTATATAAGGGTGCGTCTCTCGCCGAGAAAGTGAGTTTCTTTCCTTTACTCTCCATCTCCAAGCCTTCATCAGTTTCTCACTTCTGATATCTTGACTTTGTCAACAGCCCAATCTTGAAACATTGCTTCTCTTTCTTTCCTCCCACTATCTACTTTATCCTGACTTCCTTGCGTTTGCAAGTTTACTACTCATCTTTTCTTTACCAACAACCCATCTCCACCAATCAACATGCAACGCTGGGCTTTTACTCTTCTTCTTGCCTTTGCTGCCAATGCTATGGCAGTTGCTGTTAGGGGCGTTGATACGATGCCCGAGCCTAACGGTCTGGAACTTGAGTGCCAGTGGAGTGGCGGACAGTGCTGGTGCCAAGGCGTAGATGGCCAGTACTTCATTGCCAGCCCCGAGTTTTGCTAGTCATCTGCAAATGAGGTTATGGGTTATCAAGAGTTATTTATTAGCACTTCATGATAATACTCGTGTCAGCGAAGAGACGACCCAGGCTCGGCCAAAAGTTATAGCAAAATACTCTCGTCCTCTTTTTCTTTTCTTTTTACCATGAAAATCCACTCTTGAGCTATTATTCAAATAAAACCCTATATTAAAATACGAGAACTCTGTTGTGTTGAACAATGAGAAACTGTTCGTGAAGCTGTCTTCAAGCCCTTAGTATCAATGTATGCCTTTAAGTAGATATACCTCGAAGGGATTCAAGTGATAGATTAAGTTGCAGTGGTCATAGCCGGCATACCAGGGGTAGAGGATCGGTGGGGATTTCCCAACTCTCCCTGTCGCGAGATCCCAAACTGTTGCCTGTCATCTCGGGTTTAAAAAAAAGACTCGCAGTTATTGTTGGGGACGAGCTTGCAAAGTTAGGCTAGCGGGAGCCAGATCCTTCCGTTTATAGCATGCTTTAGCGAGAGGATTTGTTGTCGATGATGTGATTTAGTCTATTAGAGATTAGCATGGATGGACATCAAATGCACTAACATATTGGAGTTTATCAGAAAGATGCGGAAACGCGACAGTATGGAGAGTGCGCCGACTGGTAGGCATACAAGGTGGGTGAAGAAATGTAGTAGTGTTGTGGGTGTTGATGCCTGTGTAAGTGACAGACAAATATATGGGGCCAAGTGTGGCGTAGCGCACTAGACATGTAAGCTTGTGGCTGGAAGCTTACAGGAGCTCCACCATGAGCCGCCGAAGAGTAGAGAAGGCATAGGGCGTTAAACAGACGAGACTTGATTATTGAGAGGCAAAGAATATTCTAATACGTAGACACAAGATCTATGACATAGAACAGGTAGTACATGGCATTTTCCGGGGCGCCCCTTTGTTGCTCAACGTCTTGACGTCTCGTGCACGCATGCTGCCCAGGCCAATATCCTGGAGAAGAACACTAGAAAAGCATGACGATGGGACAAAATAATAAGAGTCTGAGCGGCATAGGCTCTCTCAAAATGCAGACCATGGTGTGATGATAGACTCCATGAGCTGGGATGGATGGTATTGTGGCGATGAGACGTTGGCGATTGTGGAGGATGCGGTGAAACGGAAGGGGAAAGGAGTTGACGACGACGCTGTTATCAAAGCTGGTAGCGCGTAGTCTTAAGGCTTCATGACTCGCTGTCAAGATTAGTGGCCGAATCGACGGGAGGTATGGGAAAGCCTGCCAGCGTCGTAGGCGTTGATCTCCAGAAAGCCTGGAAGGCGGAAGGGCACTAAGCCTCAAAGGTTCTCGCCTCGGTGGAGGACTTCAGGGGACCCGCATATAAATATACAAGCGAGAACGTACTATAAATGGGCTGTGAAACCGCGCCGCAAGGCTGTCTCAAGCTGATATGCCATGATTTTGGCATGCATTTTCCAGGCCCAAGGACTCAAACGGGCCACCAGTACGTGGTGTTTCTAGTGGCTGGATTTAAGCTCCTGATAAAACCATGTTCGATACCACTCGCTAAACAGTCCTTCCTCCTCTATTACAGCAGCTGCGCTCTGTTGCAACTTTAGGGATCAATACAATCTTCGAGGCTGTAGCAGATGTGGTCGGTCCAGACTTGCAGTTGTGGTGATTTTGCACGGTAATTATTTGAATTGAGTCTGTTGTGGACATTCCAACCGTAGACGATAAGTAGAGAAAATATTCTAGCACTATTCGGGTCAACACCGGGTAAGTATATGGTGTGATGTGTGACACGTGACGTGGTATAGAGCTGGTGTTGAAGTAGACTTTCGGGAGAGCTCCGGATAAACGTCGTATATACTGATTTATCTAGAAAGGAGCTAGTATAAATAAAAAGAGGAGTAGAACAACTTTTCATCTTCTTAAAAATAAAATGAACTAAGGACTAATTTAACAACTGGGATAACTTGGATTTAGTCTTCTAAAAAGCAGAGATGAACAGCATAAGTGAAACAAAAGATACTGTTGTAACATATGTATATTAAATTCGAATTAATTAGGAGTTAGGTCCTCTCACAGCTTCGTGCGCCACGTATCCATATCGAGGATTTACCCGATGTTGTTCCGAGCCGAGTCAGAATCTTCACAACAGATACATCGCCATTTTGTCGAAAACCTTTCACGGGAGTTCCGGATGAAATTCGGGTAAATTCATAAGACGGGACTCTTATCGGAAAAAATGGGCTAATAAATATGAAAAGAGGAGTAGCCACATTTTCATTATGTTAGAAATATTTTAATTTAAGGACCAATTTCAACACATTTACTGACCTTTCTAGGACTGAATGACTGGCGATGCACGGATATATCACGTGACACGGTACCGTGTGCCTGAGATTTCGCATAGCTACAGCAATTCATCCTCTCGCACACCTCCCAACACACCAAATTTCAATACAGCCAATCAGATTGTCATATATGGGATTTAAAGTGGAACCAAGCCTAAGCAGAAACACTAAATCATGATCATAAACGTAATCGACCACAACTTCAGAAGTCTGGTATAGTCTACCTTCTGGCAATCATCGACTTGTTGCTGGACCCCTATCCCATCCTCTGGAAAAACTAGAATTAGATCCCAAGTTGTGGGCAAAATACAATGGCTTTGTAGTTGCACGATCGCGATTTAAGAGCGAAGCACATTGGAAAGCGATATATGGCAACGGAATGTAGTGATCACTGACAATGAGAATGCACTGAAACTAGCTAGCACTTTGCGGCCATATGCCAGCTATCATGCAACAGCCCTGCACCTTCCATGTTTATTCGATTATTGTCCTCCATATAAAGACTAAGTGGACAAGCCACCACAGCAACCTGACGATACAGTTAGTATTACTACTGATCCAGAAGATCAAATAGAGACGCCAAATCATCAGGTACTGACGATGCCTCCGTGTGCTCCTAGAGAAAACCACGTACATGGCAGGATCTGGATGACTTATGGAAGTGTATGGCTTTCTCTTCATCAAAGTAGCAGTTTTATGTAGCCTGGGACCTAGTACGGCCTGAATTCGAAGACCAGCGCGAGAGGTCCAACGCAGACTCTCTTGAACTGAGGATAACGGGGATGTTGTTATGTCGAGCTGATACGACTGTTTGATTGGCTAATTTGTTGTCAGATCTACTATCTGGTTGGTTTAATTACTTGGTGTGTGGCGCATTGGAATCTCTGGATCTTATCTCAGTCCTCTCCACCCACCAGATCCTTATTGGAGATCCATGCTATGCCGAGACAATAGTTGCACAGCGTGAGAGGCCCATATACAAGGAAAACCGCGATTAGCATTAGCCAGAATCCACTTGAGAAGACGTGGCATAAGCTTGATGTGGGTGGTTCTTAGGCTTGATACTACAGTAGAACACTCAGGGCTTGCGCGGCTACAGTCTAGAACATAGTGTCCATTATAGTGGCAAGCACCCCTAAATCTTCGAATTACTGTCTTTTATAGATCCTTGTCTAATACAAGAAAACAATCTAAAAGAGATGTAGCTGTCTTACACAATGTCTCGCTCTGGCTGCCTCTATCTGTGCCACCGAGCTAGTTCCGTTACTCGGACTTACCCTCCCGTCTATACACCTGACTACTGGCACTTGCAAAATGCTCAGTAGTGGGATTTTCGCCAGAATTAGAAAGGGTTGGCATGAATGTTCTATCCACAGAGCTTCCTAAACGCACTCTGGCTTGCCTACTTGTAGTTAGAGCCTATAATAGAGTTGCAGGCTTCTAATTTGTGCAGCCCCCTGAAGTATGCTGTGGAAGTCCGCAACATGCTGTCAATCCTTTTGGCCTCTGGGGGAGACAAGCGGATGTTACAGATGCGTGTCAGGAGACATGTTCAGAACTGAAAAGGCACCTCTCAGTAAAGGCTTCTAAAGACCTGCCGGGAAACAAATGTGTTTAGGGAGGTCTGCCCCTAGCCACATATAGTAGTCACGATAGAAGAGGGCGTACACAGAAGGTAGAGCTCTAACATGTCTTGACATCCAATGGTCTAGTAGGGATAACCACAATGAATGCGTAGAAGCTAGACTAATTATACGATATGAGCAAGTGTTAGTTGACCAGCACCTGGCATATTGCCGTCTTTTTCATTCGGCTTGGCCATATCACACTTGTGGTTGACTTGGAGTTGCAAGAGTTTTACCACGCGTCCAGAACCACGGTCAGGCTGTATTGGAAAGTAACAACCTAGACAGCATTTGCTGTATCTGACTTCAAAGAGTCAGTAGTCTTGTTCAACCAAAGTCAAGACAGTCAACTGTATTGTGCAGAGCTTCGCAAGTTGACCACAAAGTGTGTCTAGCTGTTGACGGGCATGCAAGCCCATCGCACTTTATGCTCGCTGTGAGACTTTTTAGTATAAGCTTGAGATAACCATTCACTTTGTTCGCACGTTTGGGTATGGATGTTTTGAGGCTCTGGCAGTAGAATCTGTGTGTGAACCTACTTTGCCCATAAAGGTATATATATATATATAGTGTGTGCTTCTTGGGTGTAAGCTAGAAAAGGCTTGCCAAATTTCAATAGCGTCGGATATTCAGAAAACTATAATGCGCACCCTGAATCTCTTAGCAACTTTCCATTAGCTTCTTAATTTCCTCGTGTCTAAGCGTTTCGTGATACTCATCGAACACTCACCCGCCTATCTACCACACTTGCCCTTTCTTCGTCTTATTTGAACCACGTTAGTAATACAGCAATGGCTACACAACCAACCTTTTGGAAGCCACGAGACACACTCAGGACGGGCCCTGCTCTGATTGCTCTGATGGTAGCACACTCTCCCCTTACTATGCCTATATCCTGTACAGTTGCTGGGAGAATCACTGATTTGTATCATAACGTTCTAACAGCCACGGCTCTACACACTCTTAATCTTCGAAAACGTGGCTACTTTGTCCTTAGTTTCTTCCTGACTGCCATGAATATGGGCATTTCCTAGGCCTTAACCGCTTCCACCACGGTGACCTTGAACAACATCTAGCTGGATCCCATGTTTTGCTTTGTCACCGTTGCAAAGAGCCATTTGGGTCTGCTTTTCTTCGAGACCAACGTGTGGAAATCAGCCCTCTTTGTGCCCTCAATGAAATGTGCGCCCTAAAAGAAGCGGTCGAAAAATCTTAGAAAGGAGATCTGAAAGACCACCCAAAGGTAGTTATTCAGGCTGAGAAGCTCACTAACCTGTGCCGGTATTATTTCAACCAGAATTTGCAATCTGTCATGCAGTTTCCATTCCCCCCTATCCTGCTCTCTGTTTATTATGCTGTAACCGCAGCTGTCTTCTCTCTGCTCTGGGCTTCACTTGTTTTCCTGAAATAGAAGCTATCTATTGGAATGTCGCCCAAATTTATCTGCGAGGCTTTCATAGCCTGCGAATCAGCTGACTTGAGGGCGGTAGGAGTGTTGATCCAGCTTGCAATGAATCTAGAAATCATACAATCGTCTGGTAAAGGTCTGGAGGTATCTCTAGAAGGAATGCTTCAAGACTTATTTCCGCATTTCCGGTACCGATCTTGAAAACTTCACAGCAGATGGAACTATACCAGCTTGTTTCATGGGTCTGGGCTGTGATTTTACCAATAGAACTCATGAGGTGCTATACAATAGCCCGCAGCAACTACTTTTGATCATGAGATATCTCAAAGCCATTGCAGTGATGCAAAATAACAATCATATGCCCGACCAGACTTACAGCTCCCAGGCTGAGCCTCATGCCAGTATTCCTAGCGGTGTTCCGCCGTTTATTTCCCCGAGTATAACATTTTTGGACGACTTTGACCACTATGTTCCTGAGTGGGAATATGATAGCTTTGAGGGGGGGGGGGGCTTAATTTACTTGGGGGACTGCTCCCACGTTGATCAAGAGTAGCCTTTTACCCCAGGCCTGGAATAAGAAAAGAACAACAGGCTGAATCACTGCGACTAATTTAAGAACGCGGGTATTTCTATGCCATGTAGTTTTCATAGGCTTGGGGAAAACGAAGTTGTGGCAGAGGTTCTACGCACCTCAAAAGAGCTTTTGGGTATTGGAAAGACTTGCGGGATCAAGGTTTAACATCGATTTTGGGCAAGCAGTAGACATCCCGTGGTTATCCTATTAATTTGAGGGCTTCTATGATTCAACTAGCCAGATGATGCAGCTATAATACACGACGGCACATATATCTTAGTCCTAATAATATACATGCCCAGCTGCCAGTTGCTATCTGTATACAACACCCCACCTGCGACTAACAACTCTCCCAGCTTATCTACTAGCTTTGAGATTAAATACTCCGGAGGTACAAGGGAGATTCCGAAAAGTATGCCTAAAGCTTGGTACTATGACTGGCCAAGTTTGTTCGTACGACATTACTCGACAGTCGAGTTTTGATTTGGAAAGACGACGATGTAGGTGAGGAAATGTAAGCAAGCACTTCGCCCGCTGGCTTTTGAGAAGCTTGTCAGGCTAATCACAGAGTCTCAAGTGATACATCTAACGAAATACTGTTGATTATGAGGATTTGAGTGTGATGTATATATTGTTTTGCACGGCTTCTGTGCGGGTAGAATCTCCACAACAGAAGCTATGTCCTTTGGGCGCAGAAGCGCTAGTGCATGTGCTTCACTAACTCGAAGGGTCCCAGGCTCGTGTACTTCCCGCTAAGCCAAATGTAGTAACGCTGCGTGTTTAGTCAGTTGGTCCCATACTCAGGTATACCCTTTATCCTAGTAAATAGCCTCTGCCCATCTTCTATCCACTGCTTCACTTGTCTAGCATCCAACATAACGCCCTTCTAAGAGAAAGACCCCATTTTGCCCAACAAATCCGAAGGGTATTTACTGATTTACTACTCGTTTGTCTTCTTTTTTCCCTTCTTAGACTTCTCCAAAGCTGCCTGCTGTGTTTAATGCCCTTCCTTTATCGTCGATAGACCCCTACCAAGAGACGGCACATGGGATCTTGGAATTGTTAAAAGACGTAGTGAAGCCACGATCATGGCGAACGACGCCTAAAGGCGGACAGGACTGTGGTTATGGAAGAGGCAAAGTACGTGGTGACGCAATGCTAGGAAAACAACACCGGGGAAGTGATATAAGGTATTGTTAAGAGTTACATCAAAAGCTTTTCTTATGGTGCCACGCTTGAGAATCTGTGTGCAAATATTCAGAGTCGAAGAGGTCGGGGTCTAGCGTCTGAGCGAGTATTAAGAAGCAGGGCCAGTCAAAGAAGAATCACCACTATGTAACATGGCATATGGCAAGAGCGGGACTATGGCCACGACAAAAATGGGTAGCGAGATGCCGTATGGCTTCTAACTGTCGCCGTGCTGAATACAGCGCGTCACATTGCCGTCAGCAGCATTCATGTTTATGTGTCGCTATTTAAGCCAGTATTTTAGCATCACCAATGCAGTGTCCACAGAAAGCTGCTGCTAGCTAAGCACCTGCTTCCGTGCTTACTGGCGGGGTGAAAGCAAGGGCTGACTGCTAACGCATGTTGATATGAGACAGGATGCAGCGAGCCCAATTGGCTCCGTAGTGTTTTGGAACTACGATAGGTAGTTTGAGGGACGTCGGTAAGTGGCGCATTGGCAGAATACCAGCGCACTGGGCGTTTGATATAGTGAGCATTCCAAAGTGCCGTCTAGATATAGGTGTCTTCCTCGACTTTCGTTTTATTGTTATACATACCTAGACGCTGCAGCATGTTAAGCCAGGCAAGCTATCACCACCAGCTTCTCCATGGCATACACAGCCTGGCTGGGCCAGGTACTGCAAATATACCAGTCATATACAGCCCGCTTCATTAACGCCTCAAGCACAAAATATCCCGTAGTTTGTCGACAGCTATTAGTGATGTCAACGATGCATAATGTTTTGGTGCCGCTCAGAAACCGCAGCCGACTAGGGCCATCATTTCAAACGCCACAACGCCACCGCCACACAGCCACGCCACACAGCCACACTTACATGGCCCCCCTTTTGCTGTTGTTGCTTTCGCCAGTTTGTGTGTGTTTTGCCACGCGGAAGCAATTAGGACTAGAGGGAGGCTAGAATTATCAATCTCACCAAATGTAACTAGAAGCAAGCACTTGACCGCAGTGCCACAACTAACCTGAGAGCTGCACTGCACAGTTCTGTGTATTGTACTGCTATGCGTTTTGTCTATATCAACCCATCGCTATAGATAAGCTTGTGGCCTGTGAGACGAACACCCCCATCCCTCAGGGGCTCAGGGCTTTTCTTTGTTGTCAAAATGGGGTATGCTACAATAAAAAAAAGAGAAAACATGCAAATCCCATCATATCATGCAAGCCATTTGCTCGCTTGGATGTTTGCTTGCTCCAGTGGACAGGCCCGGACATGCCTCTGTCTTGTATCAATGTGTCCGGCGCTCCCGCGTTACACACATAGCAAAAGTCACATGCAATGCCCTATCCTCGCTGCCGGCGGCCTACCACCACCTCGCTTTGTTGCCCTATCTGTAGCCACCCGCAAGGCTAGTGGACCTTATTTAGGGTTTAGATAAGATAAACGCCACGGTCGTCACCGTTCTCGACCATACTTTTTCCTCTCTAGCTCTTGGAGTCTACCAGACGTACGGACAAGGCGCTCTTTGAAACAGTTCAAGTGCGGCCCCAAGGATTGGCTTGCTGGTCACTCAGGCAGGCCTAGAAGAAGGGCGGGCCTTTCCCCTTCTGGCTTGCTACATCGGAGGCAAGAGGGCCCTGTGATAACGTGGATGGCCATTCATTCCATAATGCTTCTTTCGTCTTTTGCTCCAGCTTCCTTTCCATGGCTTCCTTGCGGCAGCCCCTTTCCTCTTCTTCCGCCTTGTCCTTGGCCTCCGCCACTGATTGCTCGCCTTCGTCTTCCTTTCTTCTCGCTACTTCCACACACCCTGGCCTATGTCTTGCATTTTGTTGATCGAGATCTGCAAAGATTGTCTAAGGGCGCCCCCTAAGTCTTATATGGTCTGTGTCTAACCAGCTACCAGCTACCAGAGCAGCCAGCAGTCACCAATAGATAGGCTTGTGTTGGGCACAATTTGCATAACGAATGAATTGAGTTGAGGCTTGAGGCATCCTCCATCTTGTCTTGTTTGTCGTCTTATTTTTTTTTTCTTTCTCTTCATCGCCTGGTTTGCTCGAATTTTCCTGTCTTCTCTTTCGACCCATCATGCCCGCTTTCGTGTCTGGTTTCGGTTCGTCCCCCCACTATAGCCACTAAATCCTAGCCTGGAGCCTGCTAGCTTCACCCTAGACTATTCACGGCTTCAACCTTTTCGATCTCTCTTGCCTCAGGGTCGCGACTAGGGAAGATTCAATAGCCTTGCTCTTGCTTCCCCCCTCCCCCCCCCCCGGATTTTCTGTTTCTTTCTTTTTCCTTGAGTCTTCGCGATTTTCTTTTTTGTTCTGTCTTTCTTTCTTTCTTTGTTCCCCCTCGTGGCTGCCAGTTCCATCTTGCTATTTGCTCCTGTTATCTTCGTTTTTTTCTTCCCTTTTTGCTTTTTTATATTACTTTTTACATCTTTTTTCTTGCCTGTTTTTTCTTCTTCTCTACAATTATAGCGCACTCGTTATAATATACCTTCTTCCCTTCTCTCTTTCCTTCCTCGCCCTCATCTCTTTGCCTTTCGCCGCTCATTTATTTTGGCTTTGTTCCTCCTCCTCCCTCTTTTAACTACTCCGAACTACTCGCTCCATTTTGGTGCTGCGCCTTTTTTCCCGCAACCCCTAAAAGTCGGCTTATTTAGCCTGCCCTGTATCTGCGTTTGCATTGCTGCATCGTCGTCGCGATGGCTCCTTTTAATTCTTTCAACGCGAAATTAACAGCGCCCGTCTCATTCGCTGCCCCAGACATAGCCAGTCCTGGTGGCACCACCAGCGCCAGCGCCAGCGCCAGTGCCAGTGCCACTCTCTCCTCCTCGTCCGCCTCCACAACTGCCAACAATAGCTCTGAGGCCTTTGAAAATCCCTTGCCCTCTGAAAAAACCGCCAGTGCAGGTGCCACTACACCCGCTGGGTCTTCCAGAACAGGCCGCAGTCGCTCACGTCCACGCCCACTGACCATGTTCACCCAGGGCCATAATAAGCCTCCACCGCCAAGCCACCCGCCAGTTTCCATGACAAGTCGCCCCTCTCGTAGCATGAGTTTTTCTCTTCCACAGCGCCTCCGTTCGCGTTCTTTTGTCTTTTCGCACAAACCCTCTTCCAGCAACTCTAAAAACGATGCCGCTACTATTACTACTACCACTACCACCACCACCACCACCGCCAACAATATGATCACCCAGTCTAGCATCGCCAGCGGCGCTGGTGCAGACACCAATACTCCCACTCCCATTTACCCGCACAGACAGTCTGATGCTGCTTCTTCCTCCACCATCACTGACACCAATCAGTATACAACTGCTCCATCTTCACCCAAAGCCCGCCGCCAGACCGAGAGCCACATCGACGACAACAACAACCCCTCATCCATTCGTGCTGCCTTCCACCGAGCCTCCATCTCCTTCCGGGGCTTTATGGGCTTCAACAGCTTCTTAGAGGCCCCTGCCCCGTCAAATCCGACTACGGAACCCGCGCGACTACCCGTACGCCCGAAAACCTCGTCTTCCGGCTCAACATGGCACCGTCTACGACAGGCTGCCAGCTTCCGCCATTCACGACCTCTCATGGAGCACATCCACGACGATCCCCTCCCCTCACCCACACTGCCTATTCCCGGCACGCGGAGCGAGCCCCCTATCATTCCCCGCAAAACTGGCGCGGCAGCAAAGGCTTCGGTTGCCATGCAAAACGAGTGTCTGGCCCGTGGTGAGGATCCCATCGCCTCTGTTTCACCAGCACAGCGCCCCTACAACAAGTTTATCAACCGCTTCAACACCAGCTATAGCTCTGGCCAGGGTCTCACTATCTTTGACTATGACCGCGAGAGTGGCATTGGCATCATGGCAGCCGGCGAAAGCGATGTCGATGATGATGGGTCCATCGAGTGCCATCCACCCGCTAAAGTTGATTTCATTGCCGAGCTGCCGGTAGAGCTCGTGCTGCAGATTCTAGGCCTCCTCGAGGTTGAAGATCTTGATATTGCTGCTGTAGTATCACGCACGTGGCGTATTGCTACGCAAAACAAACATGTTTGGAGAGAGACGTTTATGCGCAACGCCTCCAAGACGTTTGCTAGCACCGGACCTGTCCAGCCTGGAACTAGCCGTGGCATTCCGTACATCTCACCCAACACTGACTGGGAGAAGATTGCCAAGGCCAGAGCTCAGCTAGATGCTAATTGGAAGTCCGGGGTCCCCAACTTAACCGTCGTTCTCAACGGCCATTCCGACAGTATTTATTGCCTTCAATCCGATGAGTAAGCCATCCCTTTTTTGTTTCCCTTGCTCCATGCACCAGTCATCATAGCCAGTCAAAGTATGCTAACGAACCCCATACAGAGACAAAATCATCACTGGATCCAGGGACCGCACCATCCGGGTTTGGGATATTCGCACCTACAAGTGTACAATGGTCATTGGCCCACCTGCCGTCCTTAGTGGTCCTGGCGTCCACTTCAACGAGGACGGCGAGGTTGCTCACTTTGTGAACGACATTTACGATAAGAGTGTGATTCAAAGCTCTATGCCTAACCTTGTCTCGTACCCCATCTACCACGATGCCTCGATTCTATGCCTCCAGTACGACGATGACGTGCTCATAACAGGCTCCTCTGACTCATATTGCATCGTGCATGACGCAAAGAACAACTACCAGCCGATTATGCGACTTCAACACCATTCATCGGCCGTCCTCGACCTGACCTTCGACGACAAGCACATTGTCACCTGCAGCAAAGACACGACCATTTGTGTACTCGATCGCAAGACTGGTAACCTGCTTCATCGCCTCCATGGTCACACGGGACCCGTCAATGCTGTGCAAATGCGTGGTAACAGCATTGTCTCGTGCTCAGGCGACTTTCGTGTCAAGCTCTGGAACATTCAGGAGGGCCGCTGCGTGCGCGAGTTCAAGGGCCACACCAAGGGCCTCGCTTGCTCGCAATTCTCCGAGGATGGGCGTT
This sequence comes from Ceratocystis destructans, assembly GCA_038407095.1. Taxonomy (NCBI): domain Eukaryota; kingdom Fungi; phylum Ascomycota; class Sordariomycetes; order Microascales; family Ceratocystidaceae; genus Ceratocystis; species Ceratocystis destructans. The sequence goes on from JAXASZ010000482.1 coordinate 35,606, forward strand.
TTGTAGCATCGGCCGGCAACGACAAAATTATCCGCGTTTGGGAGGCCAATACGGGTGCCTGCCTGCATGAGTTCCCGGGCCACACATTGTTGGTGCGCAGCCTACACCTCGACAGCGTCTCAGGCCGTCTGATTAGTGGCTCGTATGATGCCGATGTCCGCGTTTTTGATATGGCGACGGGCAAGCAGCTGTTTGTTTTTGAGGGCATGCATGATAGCTGGGTCCTCAGCACACGCAGCGATTATCGCCGGTTGATTACCACAAGCCAAGACAAAAAGATTCTGATCATGGACTTTGGATACAACGTGCCGAACATCGAGCTGCTAAATAGCATTCCGCTCAGACCATGGCCTGTGTAACTGGTGGCTACACCGTATGCACATTCTTTATTATTACCGAGAAATCATGTTCCTATTCGGAGCATGCTTCTGTTTCTTCATTCGATGCCTTCACTCAAAGCCGGCCTTTTATTACTTGTTCCTTCTCTTTTTTTCTTTTTTCTCTATTATCTTTTTTCTCTATTATCTTTTTTCCTTTTGTTTTCGCTTATCTTGCTTACAGGACGGGCTCCCGGTGGAACCGCCAGCATGCTTTTCTTTTGTCTTCTTGGGTTCAGCGTCGCGATATGTTTGTCAATTTTTCGGGGTTTATATTTCCTTTTTGTTTCCCTGGCAGCATACGAGGAGACTATGCTTTTGTTACTTGTATTTCTGGGGAAGGGGGCTTTTTTAGGTAGACTTTCATTTTCATTTTTATAGCAGTTGGTGCGGCTTACTTTTCTTTGTTGCTTTCGGTCTTGCTTCACTTTCTTTTTCAACATAGCTTTTAACACAGTGCTAGTTGTTATACTTCTTTTCTATAGTCATGGCTACATCTGCAATCTTGTTATTTTGTATTGGATTTTAATACATTTCTATATGCCATCTTTACTCTTAGCTTGAAGATCACTTGTGTCACATGAACTTGTCTATGATGTTGAGTCCACACATACCATCATGTCGACAAGTGTGCATCCAGATGATACCCGAGAAATGACTCAGATTGCGTAGAAAGAAACTATTGATCTAGTCAATAGTACCATGGAAAGTTGAAGGTGTCCACGCCAGAAACATCCGGGGTAATCATATGCAGACAGGCACGCGTAAAGCACATGAGCCTCATTCCAATGGTATGTATATAGAGCTCAACAAAAGAATGGGCAAACTAGCAACAATAGTCTCGCCACGCAAGCCTTGCTATAAATGCTGTCCATTGCATAGCTTTTTCTAATCCAAAGCTGATTTATCCTAAATCTGCAAAAAGGAACAAGTAAGTCTCTAGAATGCCGCTCCCTATCTTCATCGTGAGCCACATTGAGCTCAAACATGAGTTTATTCTACATCTCGAACCTCAATATCTCATGTGTTGGTATTTAACTGCACTATATTACATTAGTTAATGCTTCTCAATGTTGCCAAAACGACGGTTTATTCCACACGGGAGCAGCTGGCTGATGTCGTTCTTCGTTGTCTCCAAAACAGGCATCTAAATTTCTAGCATTGACTGCAATTCTTTAGGGTTTGGCACAAGACCAGAAATACTCACTGTACTTGCTCCACGGCAAGACCCTTCCTTTCCCGAAAAATATCTTCAAACTCTGTAATGTCCGGCCGGCTCAGCTCGGGCTCTGATTACTATATCTCCTAGATAAACCCCAGGCTGTGGCATAGCACGTTGGCGATGTGACATGTCGCTTTCGCTTTTTTAAGAAGATTGTCAGCAAATCTTTGGCTCTATGGTATAGAAAGTGCCTTGCAAGTTCACCGGTAGTCTCGTTCTTTAATGAGTTGCAAGCCCTACACCCGAATGGGCAGTTGTGTCTCCATAGCTCGTGGTATTTATCAAAGTCTCCATCGCCAGTTCTAGCAGCGAGTATGTGGCCCAGCTCTGTCCTAGTGAGTCCCTTGTATCGGGAGGTACGGAAAGGAGACTCCGTGGGGACGCCAGCTCCAAGTAGGCGGTATCCTTTTTGCTTTTGCCACCACCCCTAGTAGTCAAGACATAGCCGGTCCTTCCTCCATATCCGTACTCCTACCAGAATGAAGCGGTGTTCCGTTGCCAGTTTTTGGCATTTTAGCCCAGCCCGAGCGTCGGCTAGCTCGTTGCCTTTTATGCTCATGTGTCCTAGGATTCACAATACTCTGACAAGCCTTCTAGGTGTCTTGTCTGCCCCAGGTTTGAGAATTCGTCTTGTCTCATATTCTGCTTCCTATGATGTGCAGTTTTTAGTGGCTGTATTGCGAAGTCGGCTCACGATTCCTCTGTTAACCAGACACAGTCAGGCTTCCGTATCTTCTTTGCCAGCTGTCGCCCGCATAGTTGCGTCGAGAGTGCCAACTGCCTCTGTATCTACCACTTCCATCTAGTTTCCCAGAATCGTGTGGTCTACTTTCTAGGTAGCTCTGTCCTCGATGATAGCCCATCCCGCGCATGTGCTACCACTTGCATATTTTGATCCGTCGGAGTATCCAACGTGTCCCTAGCATAGTATTTTCTATCTCTACCTGGTGTCGTCTTGCTTCCTCCTTGCTAAGCCACGCTTGGGGCGGCATCTCCGGTCCTTCCAAGAGTGACCTCCCATTTTCGCTATTGTTATTGTATTATTTTGCGTCTACCTACTGTTATCTCGCAGCAGCCTCACACGTTCGCCACTAAGAATTTTGCCTTATAATGCCACTTTAGTGCGTATTAGCCATGCGATTGGTCTTGTGGTCTAGTGGTATGATTCTCGCTTAGGGTTAACCCTATAGCATTGCCTGCGAGAGGTCCCGTGTTCGATCCACGGCAAGACCCGCTCTTTTTGCTGCTTCACAGTTCTCAATCCAAAACTTGGGTGTCTTATTAAACATGGCTAATAACGTCAGTCCCGACCGACCTAGTGCCGGCCGGGTGTTCCTTTTTTAACCGACTGATCGTGAGTACGGACGGACGGATACTTCCAAATTTCAAATATCAGGGGATTTTGTCACAAACAATTATAGATGAAACCGTAAGCAATCACTTCTAGTGGTCATCTATGCATGTGTCAGTCTTTGCCCTCTCCACTTCAAAGTTTGCTTTGATTGCTTATTGGGTAGGTGCTACTAGCATGACGCTGCACACGCCACACACGTTGCATAAGCCTGTATGTAGCCTAACAAATTTCGGCAGTTGGCCATAGAAAACACTAGAAGGCGTAAAAACAGGGAGGTTATGGAGAAACATGACTCCGACTTTGTGTTGTGGTGGGCGGGCAAGCACCGTATCATGGGTGTATTCAGGGCCTACGTCTGACAAGTCTTATAGCCCGACAGTCACCAGCGGCTGGATAACGTAGCATACGGAATGTTTGTAGTAGTCCAAGACAGCCAAGGCCGAGGAGCGGCCCAGTAAGATGTACGAATGTATGTCTCCTTTCCTGTCATACACCAAGTCCCTTGGTAGACGCCAAGCTGTCCGTAGGTCGGATCAATACAGCCGAGAGGGCGGCTAGCGCTTTCTTAGACTAGAAACTGGACAGGGAGGTGAAGATAGTTTCTGGCTGGGTACAGTACAGACAGAGCAGAGCCCAATATTTTCCTACAATCCAGCCTAGCTTCGAGTGAAAGATTATGGCGATAGGAGGACTGACTGCTTGGCACAAGACGTTATTTAAGAAAGTTTTTCTTTCTTTTTTTTTTTTTTACCTCACTGTCACATGGTGTATCCATCACATGTCCTAAGAAGACGGCTACTCGTCGAAGATACATTGCCCAGGTGCTTGCGTATCTGGTGTCGTGTCTCAATGACCGAACGGCACATGTCACGATTCACGGTTTGTCAAACGGTATCAACACAGCGGTGGACCTTTACAGCATCAGAAAGATGCTAAAACGTAATAAAAATATGCCGTAAACACAGACTACAGAAAACTGAAGGTGGATTCTGACAGCAGAAAAGCCTCTGACAGTAAGTTGCCGCTACCTAAAACAAGAATTAGGCTCACCCTTCAAGCCCTAGCTGTTAGAATCCGCGTTAAAAAAGAGCAAAGCTACGACGTTTGATTTTACTCTAATGACAGGGTCTTGTATGAACAGATTGCTCTTGCATGCAGGAGGGAGCATCTTCTCTCCCCTGACAACAGATTGCTCATCTTCACGCCAAGATCTTCAGGCACAGAAAGAAAATTGGCACGTTGGGAAAAGAGCCAATATCCGAGACCAGACCCTCCAGCCAGCAGTGTAAGAGGATCTATTGGAGGCCGATATAGGGTATGCAGGATTACTATTTTCAATGCTCATTTATTCAGTGACACTCGTCTTTGAAACAACCAGCAATTGGTACGTACCGCGCGGACAGACACAAAGCAGAATACGAAACAGGGCAATGGACGCCTGGTAATGGTGAATATGCCAGTGTACAGCTAGTATTGTCTCTGCAAGGCCTGCATCTAGCTTGCCAGATGAAACCTGAAAAAGAACAACAAATTTTGGTATCAAGTCTCAAAAGGAAACCCGCGTGTTATATGCAGCGTACCCTGCCTCAGGATAGTATGATGAAGAAAATATTGCATAGTGATGCAACATCCAACGCAGTGTCTCTGTGATGCTTATATGTGTTGCATTTACAATAGAACTCTCGGCAAAGCTAGTCATCAAGTCGATATGTTTTGAAACTGGTTAAAGGCCAATTAACTTTGCAGGATTAAAGATCCGGGGTTCAAGAGCCAGAGGATCAAATATAGATCAAGGGATCTAAGGGGTCCAGGGGACACAGACGTCCCAAACCCTACAGAACCAGTGGTAGCTTTTGTCCACAAGAACTCTACCCTGCACTCCGGACAGCGCGTTTCATGTTGAATCTATAGGAAAGCGCCCGCTACTCCTCGTGCTTCTTAGTCAATTGTCTCATGACCTATCGACTTTTGGACGCCCTCTGATCGTCTGGCGTCTGGAAAGGCATTCATTGGCAGGCGGCCTATAATTTGGGGGCTCTTTTTTTTTTAGAAATGAGCCCGGAATGCACAGCCGAGACCTCTACAAAAGGGCTTGTCGCTACCCGCACACGAGCAAAAGCAGCAAATGAATGCGAAGGATAGCAGGACAGCACTTGCAGAATATTAATACCATACTACGGACAGGCGCCGGCTGCTGTCCTAACTGGCTTTGGATGGTGTCAAGGCACTGGCACTCTCGGCGTTTGTCGACGAACTGCGCCAAGAGAAGAAAAAGGATGTGGTAAAGGATGGGCTGGGAAGCTAGGCTTGGTCTATTCGTCCAGGGCAATTTGCTTTTTACTCAGGCTTCATACCATGCAGCAGCGTGCTAGCACGCACAACTGACTATGCCGTTGCCTGCTCTTAGCGCCGTTCAAGTCTGCATATTATTTTGTAGCTGGCATGTAAGCCATTCAAGACTGGGTGGTTCACTAGCCCTCATTAGTGATTGGCTCGCCTTGCTTTACACTCCCAGACGCATACATAGCCTGTACCACGTTTGACTAGCGCCTGTGTGTGCCTGCACTGCACCCTGTTTCTTTCGTGGGGATTGCCCTCTTGGGGGCTGGAGGGGAGGGGCTTGCTTGCGTTCTTCGCGTTACAAATTCTTATATTCACCTGCCTGGGTATATAATATACGCACACCTATTAATTCTTGCTCGTGCCTTCTCCTTTTAGCCCCCCCCACTATCAATCGCTCTTTCCAAAAAACACCGTCATTGTCTATACGGGTGCCCCTTTCCACTCATTTCTGGCTCTTTCTTTCCTGGTGGGCAAGTTCTGCTGTGCAGTTGCTCTGTATACTCATTTCTTCGTTTGCTCTTGCCCTCCATCTAGCTCTATATAATCTCTACCTACCTGCTGCTTCTCTCTTTTCTCCTCCTTCTGATTCTTCTCCTTCACGCCTCGCTCCGCTCATTCGTTACCTCTAGAGGCCTCCCCGAGCATCGAACATTGATAGCTCATCATTCCTCCATCTCCATATCTCCATATCTTCATATCTTCCCATTTCATTCGTTCTTTTAACGGCGTTCTTTTCATCTCTACATTGGGCTTCTATTTACCCTGTATCTCATCTCGCTCCCACTGCTGAAAGGTAAACATGCTCCCTAATACCCCCTAGCCTGATCCTCCCGTCCTTCGTTGCCTGTTCTGCCTTGTATTCATCCCTTCCTTGGGCAGACCGTTCTACTATACCCGGTTTGTCATGATTGCTTGAGCGTGTTTTCCCACCTCACTGGAATGCTATTTGCTTGTTTGTTTGTATGCGCTCTCTCTGGCGCTTCGTATAAGAAGATGGCTCATTCGCAATAACAGCTGGCGTTGTTTCTCTCCTCGTTTCTTCAGTGCTAACTTTTCCGCTTTCCCTTTTTCCCTTTCTAAGACCCTAGGGAATCTCATACATTTGCCACATTATATCTGCCTCGCAACAGCCATGGTTTCCGCTTTCTTGCTGGCGGCTATCACGGCCCTCAGCGTATTTTCCAATACCGCTACTGCCATACCCCCTTCAACTGCGTCATCTTATGTTTCTGCCCCTTCAGCTGTTCCTGGAGTCTACAACAATGGTAGCGCCAATGGTGCTTCCAACTGGTGGTTTGCCAAAATCAAGCGCCAGGGTACTGTTGCTTACTCTACCGACAGCGCTGACAGCTATTCCATCTTCCGCAATGTCAAAGACTTTGGTGCCAAGGGTGACGGCTCGACTGATGACACTGCTGCCATCAATGAGGCCATTTCCTCTGGCAATCGTTGTGGACTGAAGTGCGACTCAAGTACTATCACCCCTGCCATCATCTACTTCCCCCCCGGAACCTACCGTGTTAGCGCGCCTATTATCATGTACTACTATTCTCACATGGTTGGCGATGCTATTTCTCTGCCTGTCATCAAAGCTACCTCGGACTTTACCGGCATGGCTGTTATGGATGCTGACCCTTATGACGCCAATGGCAACAACTGGTTCACGAACCAGAACAACTTCTTTCGCCAAGTCCGCAACTTCGTTATTGACCTGACTGACATGCCCTTCTCTGCCGGTGCTGGTATCCACTGGCAGGTTGCTCAGGCCACTTCTCTGCAAAATATCGAATTCAACATGCGCACCGATGGTGGCGAGGAAAACAAGCAGCAAGGCATCTTCATGGACAATGGCTCTGGAGGCTTTATGACTGACCTTACTTTCAACGGTGGCAACTACGGAGCTTTCCTTGGCAACCAGCAGTTCACTACCCGCAATCTGACCTTCAACAACTGCAGGACCGCTGTTTACATGAACTGGAACTGGGCTTGGACTTTCCATGGTGTTACGATTGATAACTGCGGAGTCGGTATCGACATGGGTGCTACTACTGCCACTGGATCAATCCTCTTTGTCGATAGCAAAATTTCGAACACTCCGATTGGAATCCATAGTACTTACAGCACCAGCAACACATTCACCAACGGCACCTTAATCCTCGACAATGTTGACATGTCTGAAAATGTCCCCACTGCCATTCTCAACCCCGATTCTAAGGAGGTTATCCTTGAGGGCAACCAAAAGATCGATAGTTTCGTTCAAGGTCGTGCCTACGCGGGCTCCTCTGGGTCTGCTGTTCAAGGTACCCAAAATGTCGCTTCAAAGCCAGACATCCTGCTTGACTCCAATGGCCGCTTTGTTACTCGCTCAAAGCCTCAGTACCAGGAAGTCGATGTTTCAGCCTTTGTGAGTGTCAAAGACAAGGGTGCCAAGGGTGATGGTGTTACCGATGACACTGCTATCATCCAAAAGATTCTCGATGAAACCACCGAGGATCAAATTGTCTACTTTGACCATGGTGCTTACCTTATTACTGATACCATTGAGGTCCCCAAGAACATCAAGATCACTGGCGAGGCTTGGCCTTTGATCATGGCTGGTGGTGACAAGACCTTCCAAGACCAAACTAGCCCTAAGCCCGTTTTCCGTGTCGGAAAGCCTGGCGATGTTGGCAATGTCGAAATCACCGAGCTGATGTTTGAAACAGCAGGTGCTCAACCTGGCGCTATCATGATGGAGTGGAACTTGGAGGGCGAGACTGTATCAAAGTCGGGTCTGTGGGATACTCACTTCCGTATTGGCGGCTCAGCTGGAACTCAGTTGCAGTCTGATACCTGCAAGAAGACTCCCTCAGTCGAGACTAGTGCTAAGCCCGAATGCATTGGCGCCTTCCTGTTGTTCCACCTGACCGAGACTGCTTCGGCGTACTTTGAGAATACCTGGTTCTGGGTTGCCGACCATGAGCTCGACCTCACAGATCACTCCCAGATTAACATTTACAACGGACGGGGAGTCTTGATTGAGTCTACCAAGGGTGCTTGGCTGTGGGGTACAAGCTCGGAACACAACGTTGTATACAACTACCAGCTTTCCAATGCAAAGAACGTCTTTATGGGCCTAATTCAGACGGAGACCGCGTACTTCCAGGGCAATCCTTCCTCATTGGAACCCTTTTCAGTCAACACAGACTACAAGGATCCCGACTTTGAGAAGATCTGCCAGGACGATAAGCTCTGCACTCGCACCATTGGCCTGCGTGCGGTTGACTCTTCGGATATTCTGATCTATGGCGCTGGCATGTACAGTTTCTTTGATAACTACGCGCAAACGTGCCTCAAGACCGAGGATTGCCAGCGTGATATGGTCCATATGGAAAACAGTTCAATGTCCATGTATGGTTTGGCTACCAAGGCCGCCATAAACATGGTCCTTGTTGACGGTGAGGTGGCTGCCCTGCAAAAGGACAACACCAATGTGTATGGTTCAACCGTCGCCTTGTTTTCAACCTCTAATCCTCCTTCAGGGCACTACTGAGCGAGTAGGGTCCATAAGCTGACATTTACAGGGGGTATGACGTTACATTCACCATCGCTCTTTGTGTTGTCATGTTCTTTTTTCATTTCATTTCTTACTGTCACTTTTTCTTCTTCCGTCCATCGTACTCTGGCCAGGAATGTGGCCCAGTCTTTTTAAACTGCTTCTTTTTTTTTTTTCTTTTCTCTTTTTCCTCTTCTCATGCAGGGTTTTGTGGGAGCAATTGGATAACTTCATTTCTGGTAGCCGGATTCCCATGATGTTGAGTTGATTATGGCTGCTGCTCTTGCTTTTTTACTGATGATTTGCGTTTGGTGTTATTTCTCTGGTTGTTTTTTTATTCACTTTTGACTACATATTTAACATGCTGTCAGTCATGCGGTCGTTCACTTTGATTTCTCATGTCTCTGTTGGTAAAACTCGTGAAATGCGCTAGTGTTATGTAAGACTTAAAGCAGTGCTCTGTGCGCCACAGAGTGTCTTCTGGATTCCATGGCTGTGGCTGAATTACGCCACATACCCGAGGATCAATGACATATGCGGCGAATTGGAGCTCGTCTATTTTGTGTTTCGTTCAAGTTTGAATTTCCGGATTCTAGGACTATGTATATTTTATGCCTTGAACCTTGCCCATTATTTTCTGGCTTCATCATCTTTTTACTATAGATATCGCTCAACATATAGTTTCCTGCGTTTTATAGTAGATCGCAGTTGCTTTGCAAAGCTACCACCCATTGCTAGGTGATCCAGCAAGCGATTTATCTGTCTCGAACCATACCTAATCGCTACCATAAAATGGATAGCACCGACTGCTCCGCCGCCCGTGCCCGCAGTCGTGGCCAAACTTCCTCGCCCTCTTCACTTGCCCAGGTCCGACCATCTGACACAGCAACGGTGATAACGAAGACCACAGTTCCCCACCGCCCCGCATCTATGATTCCGTACATCCCGACGCAGCGCGAGCTAGCCGTGTATGCCATTTTTCCTGCGCTCCTGCTCTTTGGCGGCGCCTACTCGATAATCTCGCCAACAGTGAGCGCTAGCACCTATGATCCTGTAATCCAGGGCCATGTGCAAGATCCCGAATTGCTGCCGTCATACTTCGCGTCGAAGCACAATGTGTTTAACAGATATTTTGTTAAGGTCGGCTGGGCGTGGGTGACGGCTGCCATTGGCTCTTTTGCCTTACTGAACCCAGCTCTGGGCTCAACAACAGGCGACTCATCACTCATGGCAGCCCAAGATTGCACTGTAAAGTTGGCAGTCTATCGCCGAGTGCGTGTCCTGGTGCGCTACGTTGCCGTGACTTTGGCGTGGGTGGCAACTACGCAGTGGTTTTTTGGGCCACCCATATTCGACCGCTCATTTCGTTGGAGCGGCGGCATGTGCTATCCGGCTGAGGCATTTGGGCCAATGGGTACATTGCTTGCGGCCGAGGTGCTGCAAAAGGCCGGTGCGGATGCCGAGGCGCTTGATATTCTAGCATATACGGCCACAACGTGCAAGCGTGCGGGTGGGCGCTGGTACGGCGGCCATGATATTTCAGGACATGTGTTTCTATTAGTCTTGGGCTCCGGTATGCTGCTGCAGGAGATTTGCTGGGTCATGTGGCCGCGTGGGAGCAGAACACTGATCCACGGCGATGGATCGGTGGTAGCATATGGCTCAGGCCGGGGTCGAGCTAGGGGCGTTGGGTTTACCGGCGTTTTTATCTTGGGCGTTGTAGCCCTAAAGCTATGGATGCTGCTGATGACGGCTATTTACTTCCATACGTGGTTTGAAAAGGTAAGTCAACCAAGTGCCCATTTGTACAGGATATTGCTCATCAAGAATTCTTGCTAACGCTGGAATGCAGCTTACGGGCCTTCTCGCTGCTACTGTGTCACTGTACCTTGTATACATTGTGCCGCGACTCATACCCACTGTCCGGGCTGTTTTGGGAGTGCCTGGGCTAGACTAATACAACGCGAGCAAAAGAAGTCCAAGCTCAATCAGTAATGGCCATGTATTAGAGGTTTGGGAAGATGTAATAGGGGAAGGGGGGGGGGGAGAACAATTAGTTAGTTGATCTATATTATAAATAAATAAACAAAGACCAGCAATATTACGAGATATGATGATTTCATCACACAATTTCGTTCTTACATATTTCCGCCTCCCCCCCCGCCGCCATACTAATACCTACGTGAGCAGTGGTATTTATTGCTATCGATAAGCGCGCGCCGCTTAGAGAGGATCCACTTCCTAGCCCCACCCGCATTTAGAATCCATCTTTTATACCGTTGAACCCTGTCTTGTACATCAATATGCTTCTTTTCTTTGTCCACCCACCCACCGCCCACCGTCGCTATGTCTTCTCTTCTCAAGGCACCCCCAAATCTTCCCGACCTTGTGACTACTGCATTTTCCACTGCGCGTGCCACTAAAGATCTTTATTTCTTCCCCACTCAAGTCGCCATTCTTACTACCGCCTATGGTCCAGTCTGTCGCCACCTCTCCCCCCCTTCTCTCCTTCTCCCCTCTGCACGAACACTAACCCCTAGCTGTGTAGTTCCAAATACGCTATGCGCCATCCTTAGCACAGAAGCCCAAGAATCCGGCGCGTGCACCGGGTAGTGTCCCGTTTGATCCATTTGCCACTCCGCCACCTGCGCTGCGCATTGTCGATATTTCGCCTGCACATTTCCTCGTGCTAAACAAGTTCGCCATTGCCCCCGAGCATTTTATCCTTGCCACCACGGCATGGCGTAGTCAGGAGGACGTGCTGGAAGCAGACGACATTGAGGCAGCGCACGCGTGTGTGCAGGCTTATCGTGGCCGACAGGGCGGCAACCAGTCTGAGCCGGAAGGGGGGGTGGGAGACGGCGGGGAGCATGGGGTGCAACGAACTGGCTTATTTGTATTTTACAATGGCGGCCCTCACTCGGGCGCATCGCAGCCGCATCGCCATCTACAACTAGTTCCGATGTCGAGTCTTTACGACGGCCTGTCCGCATCAACTCCGTGGTCGCCACTAGTTGATTCCGTGCAGCAGCCTACCGCATTCCAGGATATCCCTATCCACCTCTTTACAAAGCCTGTTTCCGACAACCCAACCAAAAATGAGCTGTTTGACACGTACCTGGGGCTATATACCCAAGCATGCAAGGCTGTGTTGGGCGCGGAGACAGGGGTTCCAAGTACAGGCAAGGCATTGATTAGTTACAACTTCTCCCTGACAGAAAAGACAATGGCACTATGCCCCCGGGTTTCGGAAGGCGCTAGAATCAATGTTGAGAATGGCGCTGGGAAGATACAGCTAAACGGCACTATTTTGGCGGGTACAGCTCTAGTCAAGAACGAAGCTGAATGGGTTGCACTGAGAAAGGAACCTAGTATTTTTGAAGATGTATTGAAGAAAGTCGGGGTACCCAGAACCGTCATTACGGAAGGTAAATCTTGATGAGGCAAAGGTTTAGTCCTATTTGTTGGAGAAGCCCGCTGTGAACCATCAGTTGATAGACATGCCAAAAGCCACATTTACGCACACAAAGTTTAACCAAAAACTGAACAGCATTAAAACTAAATGTAAAAAGAAAGATAAAGAAAAATAAAGAAAAAATAAAGCCCCCCTTAAATAACAGTTTGCCTAAAACAGATGGCAAAGACAAAGTTCCTCCAAATATCGCAAGTCGGAAAACAAGAACAGGAGGATAGAAAAAAAGGAAAGAAAAACGCGAGGAAAGAAAAGAGCCAACTCGGAAACGGACTAAAACAGCAGATGAATGAAGCGATGAAGAGGGAAAAAACCAAAAGGCAAAAAGCAGGCAAAAGACAAAGCGAACAAGTTTAGAAAAAGCAAAAAGAAAAATACAAAAGCGGCGCCTGTAGAGTTGATGTTACACGGTCGTCTACTTAAAGTAGCCCTTTTTTCCCTCCTAATGCTATTTAGACTCTCAGAAAGAAAATAAAAGCATAGACTAAATTTTCAGGGTCAATGTGTAACACGATGGCCAGCAATAGCCCTCTCTTTTCTCACTGCTTTTTTCTGTGAGAAATGAACTTTTCGGGTGCGAGCATGGGGACTCAGAATAGGTACGATCGCGTGGGGAGAAGCGAAGTGCTTGAGTCCGGTTCTCGGCAATGTTCATGCAGTGGTCCTGATAAGGATACTTCATGGTGCTAAGTGGATGCACAAGAAAAAGTAAATGCTTGCAAATAATGCTTTAGAAGGATGAAATGCGAAAGATGAAGATGGAAACCTAGATGCATGAAAAAAAAGGAGACACATATGTCTACTCTAGAACATGCCATAGTACATCATCTCATCCCACTTCTTGCGGCAAGTGGCATTACCAAAAAGGTATGAGCCACCATTCTGCAAAATATATTCGGCTACCCTTTTCCAGGGGATCTTGCCTTGGTCTATTGATCTTTGGTCGCAGAAATACTCGACACCTTCTCGAAGCAGGTCAATCTAGAAGAGAAAATAAAAGAAACGATTAGTACTCGCTCGGAAGAAGTATGAAACGCTCAAACTTAGGAATGATCATAGAACTTACATCTCGGGGGAACCAGTGCGGCTTACGAACACGCCATTCCTTGTTCTTTGTAAGCGTTCTGAAGCGGCCGCGAAGAGTTGATTCGGCTTCACTAAAGTTACCGCGAAGCCGGATTTCACGGTACGTCATGCCGCTTAGCTTTGCTTGCACCAAATAAGCATCCTGCAGTCGTCGCTGGGCTCGGCTGACTTTATAGGCGCGGCCCTCACGAACGGCAGGGCTCCATGTAGACGAGATGTTTTCAAGGCCCAAGAATTGCGAGTAGTTGTTTCCTTCAGGAGCTGGAAAAACGCCAGCTATGGATTCCATAGGCTGAGAAGGCTGTGTAGAGACAAGCTTGGGTGTTGACTCAGTCAGAGCCTTCTGACCATACGGCATGGATACAGCCAAAGCAGTGTTCCCTCCTAGCGTGCTAGGATCGTAAGTACTGTGCTGAGACGAAGCTTCAGGATAAGAGTTTTGGCCTTGAGCCGAATACTGACTGGCTTGCTCAGGGGTGAGGTCGGGGGTTTGCTCATTCAACAGGTAGGAAAAGGAGCATGAAGAAGTTGAGGGTGCCGGGGCGGATGGGGAAGAAACAGGAGTGATTCGCATACGGCTGGGAGATATGGTGGGGCCTCGGTCATTTTGGTGAGCGTTTCTGGAGAATGCAGACAACATGGAAGTGTCTTGTATAGAGCTGTAGCCAATCCCCAAGGGTTGGGGAAAGGTCATGTCTTGGTCGGTGAAGCCTCCCATATTGCTATCAAAAGATGAGCAGGGGCTGTCGACAACAGTGTAAGGGGTATCTGAGTCAGTACTGCTCTGAGAATAAAGCGTAGGCGTATTACTAGCAGTGCCTAGATCGAGCTGAGAGCTGCTGTTCCGACCAAAAAGCCCGACGTGGCAGTTTGTTTCTTCCTTGACCAAATGAGACCTGACGTCCGCGTTTAGGCTTGATCCGCCTCCGCCCTTCTGATGCCACGTCATGTCGTCATGAAGGTCCGGGCTGAATCCAATGTTAAAAACGGCGGGCTTAATATCAAGAGTATCACAAGGATTCATAGCGTGCGGAGTAAAAGAACCAGAGTCTGTCAAGTACATGCCCTCCTTCTTAATGAAGACATCTGACGAGTTGTCCTACATTGACGAAGGCTGATTAGCAACAGGTGGCGATTGGATAGAAAGGAATGCTGGTTGGCACTTCTAGCAAACAACAGGGAAACAAGCATTGTGATATTCCAGATAGTCATATCGCGATTGCAGAATATCAAGATATATGGGATACAGGAATTGAAGGCTGGGATACATACCTCCATCTCAATATCGCAGCTTGCGGCGTAGGGGTACCAGTGTTTTTCCATTTTTCGAGGAAAGCTGTCAGGCTTGTGAGTCTCGGTCTCGGAGCCTGCAAGAGGATACTTTCCGCAATCCTTATCAATAGACTGGGAGCGGAGGATAAGACTAGAAATTGAGGGCTTCACCCCAGCTTTATAGTCACCTGTGTTGCGAATGGCAGCTTTGCCGTCCGGCCTAGTTGCAATGGCCTGTGAATTAGAGGTGCTAGCAGCAGAAGATATTTGGCACGAATCGAAAACCATGTTGGCAGAAGTTACTGGGTCTTTGTAGTTTTAAAAGCAAAACCGAGACTCGGGCGAATGATAAAACGAGAATATGGATTTGCCAGCAGGGCCAAGAGGGAGCTGTTGGAATCACTAGATGCAAGCCCCAGAAACCGATGGTAGGCTTTTGAGCTTGAACGTATCTTTCCGTTCACCGCTTTCTCTTTGGTTTTACAGGCAGGTTCCCGTTGACGGATGCCAAGTTTGGTAAGAGATGGGAGAAGTGAGGGGCTGGTTGTAGAAACTCCGCCTCTTGAGAAGAAGGTTGAGAGTGTCTAGGGTGGTAGCACAAAGGTATTAGCAATCGATCAAAAGATGGAACACACGGAAGTGTATGCATAAGATTATGAGTAAGAGGCACATTATGGCCGGATCCAAAGCCCAAGAGATTGCAGGAAGCAGTGGCAAAAGGACCAGTCCAAAGAAAGAAGCCTGCAGCAGCGGGATAGGCAGAAGCAGGGGGTAAAGAGGGAGTAGAGGAAGTGAATGTAAAGTCCCACCTGATTGCACGGAGCCGAAACCTGTTCCAGATGATGAATAGATACAAGTGGCCGCCGGTATGAAGATTGAGAGATGTGAATGCAAAGAAAAGTTAAGAAATTGATTATTAGTAGGAGTGAGGTGAGCAAACAACAGAACGAGGAAACCAGGGCGAAGATCCGGAGGAGCACGGATAGGAGGTAGAAAGAGAGATGAAGGGAAAGAAGAGGAGGAAAATCAAGAAGGCAGAAAAGGTGGATTGGATGGAGTATCTGTCCGAGCCCAGGTTCCCAACGTCAGTAGACAAAGAGTGACCGAATTGGAAAGACCAGATGAATAAATGGGGGGAAATCGACGAGATGTAGAAGGAGCAAAACGGGAAAGTGCCTCCAATAAGACAAGAGAGAGAGAGAGGGGGGCGGGGGGCGAGAGAGAGGGAAGGAGAGATAAAGATAGAGAGACGATAGATAGAGAGACGGCAGATACAAAAGACTAGCACGGTGAAAATTCTAGTAGAAGCCCAAAAGCAGCAATAGCCCAGCCGGGAAATAACGGCACGGTATGCAGACAGACCAAGATGCAAGCTTTGCTGTACAGCCTAAGATCGAGTAACTATAAGAGGAAGGCAGGCGGATTATGTGAGGGAAACTGCGAGGACAGAGGACGAAACGGAAAGGAAGGCACAAGAGTAAGGAGAGGGGCGAGTCTGGAGAGAAAAGGAGGACAGGCTGGTGATGAATGGCGCGGACACCAGACTTAATATACCCGTTCGCTCTTGGGGTAGACAGAGGGGAGCATAGCCAGGCAGATCCTCGACGCTTTCGTAGTCTGCCTTTACGTCCCGCCCGTCGGCTTGACCATGGCCGGTTCTCTCAAAGCCTTTGTTTTTTCGTTTTCTTCCTTGTCTCCTCTTCTCTCACTTTCTCTCCTGTCCAACACAAACAGTCCGTCTTCCTCTCCTGGCTCTACTTTGTATATGCATGCTCCCCCTCTCGGCTCATGCCTATCTCTGTGCCTAGTTGATAATTACTTTTTCAGACTAATGCACCGCTTTTGGGAGTATCTCCTTACTAGTATAGTTGCATCTCTGGTAGAATGTGTATGTAATGCAGCCATATGTATGAGCATATGTACATTGCATGTATGCTCTGTAAGTACATGTTTGGACGTCGACAAGGTATCGAGAGGTATGGATTGCTGTGGGGTCTATACTCTGCTGGCCGCACCCCTCTTGACAGCAAGCTAATTTATGGCTGCGTATCGTATTGCGATTGCTCGCTTCCAAGGCCGTTCTTGTTTGTTTGGCGTGGAGTTAGTGCAGGAAGATAGGCAATGCAGGAGGACGTTCCGGACTAGGGCCAGTAGCAATGCCTGAAAACGGCGGCGTGTACATGGATTAGCCAGAGGAAACGGTGTTTATGTTGTTGTGGAGCAGGCAATCTGCGCCGGTCTGCAGGGTGGGAAAGGGTCCTTGGTTTCTGGAGGCTATGAGACTTGAGAGGAGCTAGCATTAAGCTTCGCAACTCCAGCAAGCGCATGTATCACCATGGCGTAGTGCATGTAGATGATGCCAGTACAGTAGGTACCGAGATTTGTGCTTGTTTATGCGCTGGCATCGGATATAGGTTCTTGGACGGAAAGGCAAACTAGAGTTTCTTATGCGGGTAGGCATTTTTCTCTGTGAAATCTTGTACCTCTGTTTCTCCCGTCCCCATCCGCCCTCTTCCCCTTCTATCTCTGTCTCCATCGCTCTCTCGCGCTCTGTATGTCTCCCCCTTCCCCCCTCCCCGCCCTCTCTATTTTTCCTTTCCTCCGCTCTCGTCCCTTCTTCCCATTCTCTCCTCTCTTCTCGCTTGCTGTTCCAACTCTTTCTCCGGCCGTGTCGAGGACTGTGAGGAGCATAGCGAGCGGCAAGAAAAAGGAAAGTCGGCCATATTACTACATGCAAGTGCAGGCCTTTTAGCACAGGGTTAGTACGTCTGAGAGAGCGACCTGATGCACATATATGCAGCTCAGTAGCATACATCCATACGTACGTACCTAGCCTGAGGTGCCAGGCCAGGCCATGTCAAGCCAAGCCGAGCAAAGACCACACTCCCATCCTGCCTAGTCGACTTTGAACTATTGTGGGCCGTCAATAAACAAGGAAACCTGGTTTGGCTTTGCTCTAGATCCGATTTATTTCAAGATAGTCAAAAAAATATGCACGTAAGTTGCATGTATAGGATAGGGTGGCAATGGCAGTGAGAACAGGTATTTTCGTGTTGATATGGGCACTCCCAAATATGAGCTCTTAGATGCAACGGTGTGGACTTAGGAACTTCATCGGACTGGTTATTGAGAGAGGGGGCAGAAGACAAACAAGTATGGACGGCAGAAGAGAACAGAGCGACAGGTGGTTCAAAGCAAGACCAGCCTGTGTCCGTCCTGCTTACTCCAGTGCCCAAGATGGGAGGGCAGATGGCAGGTAAATAGCGAAAAGAATGCCAGTCGTAGCATTAGATGTTAGCTATTCTGATCTGTAGTTTGTTGTCTTGCGCTTGTGTAAGTTCTCCCTTGGAAGGAGGAAGTCCACGTGCTAGGGCTCTGTAGCGCTGTAGCTATACCTGCTATCGTTATGATAGTTGGTCTTATAGTGGCCAGGGCTAGCGACCCACCATTAGACAATGGCGACTGAGCAACAAAGGAGCGAAAAAGAAAAAAAAAAGAAAAAAAAAAACAAACACGAAATAAATAAATAGTAGTAAATAATCAGCAAATAATCAATAAATAATAGTTATTATATTTATCACCGCGCGAAAAGAAAAAGGAAAAAAATTGAAAAAGAAATTAAACCAAAATAAAACCTATATATTATATTATAAAATAAAATAAATAAAAACATGAAAACCTCAGGATCCGTGAAAGCCAGAATAAAATTTTAAAAATACCCAAGCTTTTATTTAACCTTGTGCTCTCCCACGTTTCCATTCAATACAACACCTAACCCTCAGCCAGCCATCTCCTTTTTCTCCCTGCTCAGTACTCCCTCATGTACTATGTACCTAGTGATTGTGCTCATACACAGCTATCCAAAACTTCAACAGCTGCCCCAGGCTCAAGAATGAGCTAAGACTGGGCCAGGCCAGGGTCAAGGCCTCAGCGCTTGGGTCAAGATAACTGGTAATCTTTTCTCTTGTGCACCACTTCCATTCATCATTTTTACAGCTCGGGAATGGAATGGAACAGGATCAAAACCGGTGCCATAATCTGGTGTAGCCTGGCACCTATAGTTCGGTACTATCTCTGCCCCTTCCGCTATGCTGTGCTTTGTTGCACCTCTATACAGCACAAGGTATGCTGTTCTTTTCCAGGGCCTCTAGCTAAGGGCCGCCCAGCACGGACCATTAACAGCGGATGGGAAGACTAAGGCTACCTTAAATCTTTGGTACACCGTGCTATTGTAGATCATCCTAGCCGCCCAGCACCAAGTAGCAGTACCCAACTTGCTTGCCCAGTGGTCTGCTATAGTCGGTTTTGATTTCGTGCACATGGCTGCCCTACAGAGAATAGTGAGGTTGTGCGAGCATTATTCTTGTACTACAGTTGGTTGTCAAGCAAAGTTGACACTACAGAGAGGATGAATTGGGGGATCAGACGAACTCGGCGGAAGAAACATGTAGAGGGTACAAGGTACAAGGTACGAGACATAAGACGGTTTTTTACTTATGCATACCTAACCCTTATTCTCTGCACTCCTAGTGCGCTGGGAATGCTATCGAATGTGCTTATTCCTTTCTACCATAAGTATCTAGCCAGCTCGACAAGGGCCGGCTTGTCCGCCATCCCGTGATGCCTATGCATACTATGCACAATACAAGTCCTATCTGGGGTGTCATCCGTCGCTCGCAGTCGAGCCCATTCTGCCCTCTCTTTTCCAAGCTCCAGAACCCCGTTTCTGTTTCTAGTTAACGACGCGAGACGAGACTAAACGAGGCCATTTCTTCTAGTTGCTTCTAATGCCCCGGAGGGTAATGCTTTCAGATAACACCTCAGAGGGGAGCCAAGACAAGTAAAGAGGAGGCAGGAGACATGGGTCAAGAGGAGCCAAGAAAACTCTGCATTGCCGAGTTAGTGGCGTTGATTTTCCTCTAAGCCGACTTCTCCCTCTTGTGTGTTGATATCCTACGTTTGCCATTTTATATTAGCTACCGGAAAAACGAAAAAGAGGTGCCCCGGTGCGTCTAGTCTCAATAGCAACAGAAGCAATGAAGCCTAAGCCAACGGCTCCATGTAGGACAGCCCTCTATAGAAACACTAATACCAACAGCGCCACAACTACCACCGCCAAAGCAATCATAAACAGTAAAATAACTTTGCCAATGATTCACCCTGCCCTACTTTTGGCTGACTCGGCCTCGGATCATAGTCAGCGAGCAGAAACGAGAAACAGTACCTTGTCTCTTCCCATCCCCATTCATTTAAGCTGCAGTGAAATGCATGTGCCCTTATAGCTCAGCAAACCAAGGTGTTTCCCTCTCCTCCCCTCGTTCCGTGCTGTCCTATGTTCTCCCTCGGCCGTTGTTTCTCCTAGGAGCCTTCCTTGTTTCCATGTGCTAGTTCTAAGCTACGCTGTATGTGTCGGAAATGTGTATGTGTACACATGGACATGGGTGTGAACTTGGTCAAGGACATGGCCAAGGACATAGACATGGCGCAAGTGGAACGACCCTTGTTCCAACCTCCCTTCTCTCTTTTCCTACTCTGCTCTTAGTTCTCGTACTCAAGGCCTGCAACAATCTATCGCCATGTAGAGAGAGATTACTGACATCCACACGTGCGTATACCAAGCAACTAGACATATGATATGAGAGCGGGCTCCGTTGTCTTTCTGCCAAGCTTAGGGCTTAGTGGAGGGTAAATGACAGGGCAAGACGGAAGGAAAACAGACATGTAACTAGCAAGGTATAGTAAACGTATCTTCTTGTCTAGCTTCGCCCTGGCTCCTGCTACTATGCTTTACCTTTGGTTTTATCCTGCCGCCCTCCCTGCTAGTCTCCAATTAGCGTCCCGTCTCTGTTGTCTCATAACACACGCCCCCCCCCCCCCTTCATATTCTTGTACATGTATAACGGTGCAAATATACTGTTTATGTACATATTTTCTCTCCGTTTTTATTTTATTTTCTTCTCTCATGATCACCCACATGTATGTACACAAATGCACACGCAAGCACGTTCGTCTATATCCAGCTCATGTAGCTATCCTGCTCATCTACAGGGTCTTTCCATAAGCGGCCCTAGGCGGTGTGATCTAAGCTCTTGACAGGTGACTATAACGCAGATAACCGCTCGGGCTTGCCTTAATGCCTTTGCCCCCCTCTGCTTTCGTTGCCCTTAGGTGCTCCTACTCTACTATCCACCGCAGCTAAGGGTGGGTGGGTGTATCACTTGTCACCTGTCTGGCTACCTACATATGCCAAAAAGTTAGGGCGCTTTGAGCTGCAGCATTGCATAAGGCTCGAACAAACCTACGCAGATACGGATAGTGGCAGCATAGCGTTTCTACAGACCAGTCAGCTATCCAGTGAAAAGACTTTGCCGTGGAAATTGTCCAGTGTAGGGTTGATACAGTTGTAGGGGTTGTAGGACATCTATGCGCACGCTAATAGGCATATTTGTAATCTACACGATGCTATCTAGGCCATACTAGTAGTGTCGCACCACTAAATCTCACTAGATGTCTATTCCTACCTTTCACTTGTCCCGTCTCCCCGTACGTGGTCCCTCTTTTCTCCCCCTTCATACGCCCTTCTCTATGAGCTCGCGACCAGCCCCCATCACTATACACGCTACCAGTCTCAAGCACTAAACGCATCCACTTTCTTCGTCCCGTTATAGCAAAATGCCTTGCGGGACAGAGCAAGATAGCAGCACCATGTCTCAAGCCACATTCACCTTATTACAGAATCGTGCATGCATAGAAAAAGAAACTCTGCCAGCCTTCATCACATCACCCCATTTCCCCTCTTCTACAGGAACTTTGTACGTAGCCAGTCACGCTTCGTGCAATACACTGTTGATTTTATCATTGTCTACGGGGTACGAGGATTCAGTGTATCCGGCCCTATTTCCTTTTCCCATTGCTTTTTCCCTCCTACTTTTCCCTTCATTAACCCGTCCGTTTCGTTGTCTGCTGCCGTTCGTCCTCATGTAGGTGTAAGAGTTGGGTCTCCCTAGGAATGCCAAGCACACCACTGCATTTATTTGATTTGAACATATTTTACATCTAGCACACTACTGCACAAATGCAGATTTGCTAGCGGTGGACGGGCTTTCTTGAGTACAACTATACACAACTAGACAGATACTGCTCTGTACTCTAGAGAGTATGGTCTAGGTGCATGCTTCGCCTCTCAACCCTGCCACAATTCCCATTTACCCATCTGGTACTCAGTATCTCTCCCTTTCTTCTCAACGCCTACTTCATTGTTCTCTATACCTCTACTTGCTTTTTCTTTTGGCTCCATTGTGTCTCACGGCAGGAACATGTCATGACTTGAGTGGTTCCATTCCAACTTCTTGGAATTTATGTGTTCAAACAAGGCAGCTTAGCAGCCTGGCTCTTATTCATATCCGCAACCACTAGATATACTCATGGGCGTATTCTTGTTTCCTTTTGTCTCTTCTTATTCAAATATGAGTATGCCAGCTCGCTTTTGGGGTGAACAACATTTTAAAAGGGAACAAGAACATGCAAGCCGATACAAGATAAAACGGGCTTACAGGAAGGACGGCTGCCGTTAAAGTTCCATGCTTCGCTGCTACTATAAGTACACGTATCCTAACAAGCCAGAAATAAGCACATAAGCACACGTATCGGTGTATCGGCGATACAGCCCCAGGTACACGCACATGAGCATGAGCATATCAGCAAAAATAGGCAGTATTATAGCCTGAAATCCCGGTGGATATGAAATCTCTTTCCAGTCTGCGGACGCTCCCGCCTTGGCCTGCGTTGGAGTCTCTTAGCAGCTGATGTCTATAACCTTAACCTCTCTTTTCCGTAGTGCATACTCACCCAAACATATAAGCTATTACTTTGTCATCGGGGAGCTACTCACAAAAGTGCATACATAGCGACGTACATATGCATATATGCTTGTAGCTCATGGCCCCTCATGATTCACCCACGGATAGCTGCTTAAATGGCAAAGTCAGTGGCTACCGGTCTTCCACTTCGCGCTATCTCTTCCTCCTCCTCCTCCTCCTCCTCCTCCTCCTCTTCCTTCTCCTCCTTCCCTGCTGCAGTATCTATAGTATTTCTCAGCTATATGACATCCATCCTGGCCGTTTGCTGCAGCAATACTTTCACCTTCAAGCATTTGTCCATTTTCGTACGTGGCCATGCATTGCCCGGTTTTCAAACGTTGAAGGTCATTGAAGTCGGCTACTAGTATGTCTTGAACTCGCAATAGAGCATGCACCTCAAATTAGCCAATACAGCCACCCCTCTTCTGGTATCCAAATATCCATATATCCATTTCTGTTTCTCACTCCTTCACCCCCTCAGCACCCGCCCCGCCCCGCCCC
>JAXASZ010000674.1:0-57900 GCA_038407095.1 Ceratocystis destructans
GGGATAAGTTCCCCGGCTGGAAAGGAAAGACGGTGACCTCGCTCATGGTTGACATTTTACTTCCATTTGCGCTAAAGGGACAGCCTATGTCAATGCGCTCCTCAGCCCTTGACTCGATTGGTCTCATTTGCGAATCTTCTCCACGAAACTACGTCTCGCCTAATGTTTATACTTGCTTTCAAGCAGTTTTTGACGACAAGATTTCGCAGCTTGAGAACATGATTTTGTCTTCTTTCAAGGAATTTCTTCTGACCGAGGAGCGGAGATCTGAGGCTGCCTCGGCTGAAGCTGCTGCTGAAAAAGCTGCTGGAAAGAAACGTGAGCTGACTGTAATGGGTGGTACCAATTTTGATGATGTAGCTAGTGCAACAACTCAACGCTTCCTCAAAGATATCACGCGAATTTCTCTCAGCGCTCAAGACGACCATGCATTCTTGGCTATGGAGGTGCTAGGAAGCATTAACCGTCAAGGATTAGTACACCCAAAGGAGACTGGTATTACTCTTATCACCCTTGAGACATCAGACTTGCATAAGATATCGGAGACTGCTTTCCAGGAGCACAAGGTTTTGCATCAAAAGCATGAAACTGTGTTGGAGAGAGAATATGCCAAGGCCATTCAATCTGCCTATCAGTATCAATGCAATGTTTGTGATGATAGCCGTGGTGCCCGCACGGGCCCTTACCAAGCGAAGCTTCATCTGCTGATGGAGGTCATGAAAGTTAGCAAAACGAAGAATCGCCAGAAACTGCTCGAGAAAATTTGCTCCCAAGCTGATTTCGATCTCAACAAACTCAATGTTTCTGGTGGTATCCCCAACCACGTATTGTTTGCGCGGTTCATTGTTGAGAATTTGTCGTACATGGAATATGTCACCTTGGGCGAAGTCATTGCCACTGTCAATACCATGGAGAAGATTGTAATCACTACTGGCGCGCCGATTGCCCAGACGATTGAGTCTGACATCTTTGACATGCGCATGGACGCAATTTTTGCAAAAGACAACACTTCCGCTGCTCCCGCGGCCGCTCCTGCATCTACTGCGCCTAAACTTGACTTTATGGAGATGGCTTTGGATGGCAAGCTGACCGTAGATGGCACAGTCAAAGAGGAGAAGGAGCTCACTCCTGCCCCGGCACCTATTGAACTGGACATTGATCCACAAAAGCTGAAGCGGTTTAGTGCGGCTTCGGCCATTCTCGTTGCGCTATGGGATGCGCGCACATATCTTCGTCGTCTGTACGGTCTCGGCCTCAACCGACGTGAAACAAAGGTCAAAGCCCTGGCCAAGGACCTGAGCAAGGCTCCAATCAAAGTACAGGGCATCACTGGAGATAAACTGTGGGAGGAACTGAGTAAAATACCGGCTGCCTTCGACACCCAGCAATCCCAGCTTCGCAAGCTCAAGGCATTTGTTGATTTAATGAATGTCGATAGCGAGTTCAAGGTTCCCAACGAGGACGAAGAGATGGACGAGGGCATGGGGCCTTCAACACCGTTGGGTGATGAGGACCAGGACGACATGGACGACCACGATGACCCTACAAGTTTTATGGCAACGGAAACTCGGGGCCGTAAACGGAAGGGTGCCGGCACACCTGGTGGCGGTGCACGCAAAAAGCAAGCGCGGGCATCTTCAAAACCCAGGCCCCGTGGCCGGCCACGCAAAAATCCGTTGCCGGAGCCAGAGCCCGAGCCAACCGAAGTTGGTTCGGAGTGGATTTAACGGATCTTGGTTGGCCTTTTAGTATTTTGATTTCTTCCCATTCTTCTGCTTGTCTTGTTTTCTTTCATCTCTTGGGACTTAGGCTAAAAAAATCGGTATTGGTATTGGTGTTTTTGTTTTCTTTTTTTTTTTTTTTTGCGTCGTGGGAGACGAAGGGGACTTTGCATTGACCAATTCTTGGGATGGACAACAGGTATTGATCGCTGTTGACGCCGGTTCTTGACTCCTCTGTTTCTAGTTCATGCTTCTTCTACGAACTTACGGCATGGTATTATTTCGCGTTTACCTGGTATTTGCTTGCCTTGCATATTCATTTTGTTTCCTTTGTGCTATACCACCCATACATGAGAGTTGTGCGTGGTCTCTTGATCCATATTCCATCCGAGAACAGCAAATACCTGCATTTTTATATTCTTTTCAAGGGGGGACTGGGTTCTCCGTAGGGTGGGTGATTGTAACCTTTTTGACATGCTTTCATTCTTAATCGTCGAGTACTATGGGTGGAGATAGATAAAGCGATTGGCCTCGTCCTTGTGACTTGCTAACGCCATGGTGTGGTAAAGCTATGGTCTAACTATTCTTGTTCTCTTCGTTCTTTGGATGCGCGACATCAGTGTTATAATCTTGTTCAAATGTGACGCCTTCATTGTCCTTCCAAGCCTTTATCACCTCATCTTTGTACAACTCGTTTTGGTCCTTGGCTAGCGCTACGCCTGGCTTATCCACCACTGTAATGGCCTCCTCACGTGTCATTAGATTATCCATGATGAAGTCTTCATCTTCAGATATCGCTGCCGTGGTAAACTTGATGCGGAAGACCTGCTCGGTGAACTGGGCTAACAGCTTCTCAGGCGAGACGCCATCAGATCTTTCCTTGATCTTTATTTGCAATTTTTCGCCAGTGCGCACGTTGAATAGTATTATCACTTCAGGTACGCACTTGTGCTTCTCAGTAAACAGTTGGGCGTATAGGACTGTCTGTAAGATGTGTTCGTTCGTGAGCGTGGATACAAACTTGATTTCCCACAAGCAGGCGGAATGTTTCCCAGAAATGTCAGTATAGTGTGTTGGGTTAGTTGTGGTGTCGGGCTTTTTTGAATCTTCCTCTGACTCTTCTTTCTTCGGGTCCGCTTTGACGCCAATGATGTCAGCCATGCCCATGAATTGGGTTGACTCGGTGTCGATTTTGTACTCATACTTAAACGGGGCTTCAAATGCCAAGACTTTCCCGTAAGGCGAATTGGTCAACTCTTCGTTGAGGCGTGTGCGGGCGGCAATGAGGTCTTCGGGCGTGATCCAGTCGCATTCCTGGGTTTGCATCTGAAGAAATCGGGGCTTGAACTTGGATCTCTTTGATTCATATTCACATGCTTTTTGGCATAGCCAGTGGACGTTGTCTTTCGTCAAATTTTCACCCAGCCACGAATTTAGAACTTTGAGGTCAGCATAGTCCTCGGAGGCATCGTCTGGAGGGATAAGCGTTGTCAAAGTCCCTAGCATTTTGTGTTCACAGACTGCGACTACGGCAAGGCCGTTTAAATCACTGACGGCTTCGTGGAAATCCCAGTCGTCCTGAGGATAAAACTGGCCTTCTGAGCTTTTATCGGACTTGTCTTCTTTCGGTTTCTGGATGTTCCACTTGGTGGGAATGACCATCGGAAGATTGATTTGCTCATTTTCAGGAAGGGCTGGCGAGATGGTCTGGATGTCTAGGTACTTATCAATGAGCGTCTGCAGCTCTTCATCGGGGATAAAACGAACTACGTCTATTACAGACACCGAGGCGTTGAGAAAAAGGCCGTCTTGAGCAGGCCGGCCAGGTTCGGGGCCATTGATGAGCTCATTTTCTGTGACAGAGATGTCTCTTGTCTTGTCCCAAATTGCCTTATATGGTATGTCATCCACGGGGAGAAAAGACAAAAGCGATTCTTTGGCGTAGTTTACAACTACCAATTGCTCACGGGCGCGAGTCAATCCAACAAATATCTGATTTGTGCAATGGTCGTCGGGAGAATCGCGAGCAATGAAGTTGAAGTAGGAGTGGTTACTGACACCCAGCAGAATGATGAGATCTCGCTCGCTTCCCTTGAACTGATGAATAGTAGCAGCAGATAATTTGCCCTTTATGACACGTTCGTCTAGGGGCGCATCGTCGTTTGTAGACACGGCAATGGGTACTCCGTATTCCTCGGCAAGGACGTTGACCAAGCCGGACATGATTGAGCTACTACGCACACTGGGCGCAAGAATGGCGGTATTCTTAGCACGGTATTTTTTGATAAGAGATATGAGTTTTGCCGCGATTGGCCTCGGATTGAAGATATTAGCATTCAAGAAAATGGGCATCGGGCCATTTTTAGAGCCATGCATATACTTTTCCCCTTCGAGATATACAGTGTTGATAAAGTCAACAGTCTGGTGAGACAGTCGGAAACTCTTGCTGAGAGTTTGACTAGCCCAGGGGTATTCTGGCGAAAGAGGCCCTAGGAGGTCAGGCGCAAATTTGAGGAACCTGGCGTCTGCCTTGCGAAAGCCATAGATAGCCTGCTTGTCGTCACCAAGAATGACTAGACGTGCAGATTTGCCCAGGGCGCGGTTGTTAATGCGAATAAAGAGGCATATGAGCCAAAACAGCAGCGGTGTGCAGTCTTGGAACTCATCTAGAACAATTATGTCATAGGGTCGCCCAGACCAACGCAGTGGTTTGCCTTCTCCTCGATTAAGGCGCTTTAGTTCTGCAAGTAACTGTGCATCTGTATGCAGAGAAGATCCAAACAGGCGACAAGCCATTGCGTGGAAGGTGAGCACGGAGCAGGAGCTGGAGTACCTTTCTAAGCGCTTTTTTGTTTCCACGCAAAGACGCCGGGAGTATGTCAGGATGGCGATACATTCGTTGGGACCAGCACCTGCCACAAGCGCTTCCGCTGTTGCTGTTTTCCCCGACCCAGGACGGGCTGAGACCAGGACATTGTGATCTTTCGAGAGCTCAACAATGCGTTTTTGTTCTTCCGAGGGTACGAAGGGGCTCTTTCTGGGACGTCTCTTAGGCGGGCTGGGACTATGCTTTTCTACCTTGGTTTGTTCATTTCGGATAGTAGCAGCAGAGACGAAAGACGTGGCGCCAGAGGTAGTAGTAGGGGTGATAGGAGTGGAGGGGGCTGTTGAGTTTGTAGAAGAGAGCGACCGGGTAGATGACCGAGATCGGGATCGCTGTAGACGGCGTGGAGGAGAGAAGACAGGGCATTTAGATTCCCCAGATGAAGCTTCCATGTTGAAGACGGAATGCCAGCCGTGGGTGCTGTAGGCCTTCCATTGCGATAGAGATGGAGGAGTACGAGTACGGGATAGAGGGAAGGACGAGGGAAATACCAGCAAAACTTGGCGCAATAGTTTGTTGAAAGAGGCTGATTTGGTGGCTGTAGAATAACAATGCCTGACGCGGGGTACGGAACTTGTTTTTTGGATGAACAAAGGCCTAACGGGGCGCAATGAGGAGGGCCTTGATTGCCTTCTAACAAAGGCTTGGCGCATAGTGGTGTTGTAGCAAAAGCGACTATTTTAATGCACCCTGTAATCTGGCTGGAAAGGCGGTGATTCGTCGGAGCGATGGGTGGGGAATGATTACATGACACAAGGCTGGAGTGGAGGCCTGGGCTAAGGGAAGGCTAGCGACTTAGAACGCAAGGAAGGAAAGAAGACGAGAGTACGTACTGAAAAGGGCAAAGGTGAGGCTGAAGATTGGCGATCGTGAAGCATGGAAAGAATGACTGGCTTGTAGTAGAAGCACAAATTTGTATTTTAGACACCAAACGCTTCTTTTTGCTAAGCACAGGGCGTTTTTTGAATATCGAGTGGTTATGCTATGAAAAAGTTGAGCCCAAAAGTGCCTTGAAGTTAAAATCTGTCTCCTGACTACACCAAAGGCCATAGTACTGTACCGGAAAGGGTATGATAGGCTCGAATGGGTGGGGTGAGACCTGTAGCCTAGTAATATATGTATATTAAACTCTAGTATGACTTTTAGACATGTTTTAGTGCTTTGCTTGTACGTTGACTGTTCATGAGGAAAAGCTTAAACATATGTGTTTGGAAAATTAAGTTGATGCTCCTTTCTGCGACATCAAAGAAGTTGGAAGATTGCTGCGTTGTTCTTTTCACAAAGCCGGTGTTTTCTTGATTTACCAGCATTTGTCGAGAATTGTCACTTACATAATTAAAAGGTCTGTAGGCTTCGAAATATCTCTACGAAGCTCCGTGTATGTATCTAACAGGCTCTTTCACATAAGGGTTGCGTGTGGCCTTGAGCCTGGTCGGCTTGAGCGGGATTCCATTGTGGTGCAGGCAGGCGTGGAGCTTGACAAAGGCTAAGATATCTTAGTAACCCCCCCTGCATACTGTTGTACTAGCCTTGTGTTTCATCTCTCGAATGGACGGCTGTTATCTTTGTCAATCACTGGCTCAACAAATATCCACATGATCATAATGGCCTTACTGCCCTTGGCGGCTGCTAGAGGGTATCCCAATCATATACCGCAGTGACTTGCAGTCATAGTGGCCACGAAACACGAAGCGCCCGGCGGTACTGTTATAAACTCGAGCTTGGAGGACGCCCGCAAGGGATGATGCAGCTGCAGTCAATGCCACAAGAGCCTATGAGCTGATCCAGCAGCATATTGAAGGCCTTGTTCATTCTATATTGAGAATGATCCAGACTTAGTAAACAGATAATTGCATTGATTTTTGGGTAGCAAGGCATAAGAATAAAAAGACCAAGAGTGGGAAGCTGTGGCGCTACCTAAACTTACTCAAGTGCGAGTAGAGACAGAAGGCGGCCCAGGAGAGGCTATTGCGCGGGAAGCAAACTTGGTTCCTTTAACTGTAAGCAACAGACCAAGTATGTGGCAGCATAGCATGTAGTCAAACAACGATGCTACATCTGTATACACGTGTAGAATGAAAGATGGCGCGAAGCAAGCTCCTTAGTTTACATGATGGGTAGGAGACGCTAATGCTTAGCTGCCGTTCATCCAACGTTACACACACCTTTACGTGAGCTCTCCTTCACACCAGCACGCTTTGCACCTTGTAGAGACTCAATCAAGACAGGTAAATATATGGAAGCCAGTCGAATTGGTTCCGTCTCATTATACAACTCATAATGTCTTGAGGGAGAGGCTCTGTGGATGATGAGAGGTGTAGATGCAAGCCCCGGACAAGGAAACAGACAGCGAAACCGGAAACAACTACATGCATGCGTAA
This sequence comes from Ceratocystis destructans, assembly GCA_038407095.1. Taxonomy (NCBI): domain Eukaryota; kingdom Fungi; phylum Ascomycota; class Sordariomycetes; order Microascales; family Ceratocystidaceae; genus Ceratocystis; species Ceratocystis destructans. The sequence continues at coordinate 6,987 of JAXASZ010000674.1, forward strand.
AAGCCAAATATCTCATCAGCGACTAGCGTACCAGGAGGTTGCTGTAGACAGTGATGATGATGTCTTGTTTATAATTTTGCACGGTAAATTATTTGCATATAGGAGTACGCTAGTCTTTTGTTGGCTAGTCGCGGGAAAATAAAAAGAAACTACAAGAAAAAACGACAAATGGAAGGCAGCACCCCATCATGAGCTGCAAGCAGATGGGAGCTGTGTAGTGTTGGTTCTATGGACCTTTGTCCCCTCTTTTACCCATTCACTACAGAATCACCACTGGCCCTTCGTTCATTGTCCCTTTGGATCTGTCTGCACACTGCCCCTGCGCAACAAGCCCATTCCCAAAGCCATTGAAGCACCCAGCCTTGCAGGGCTTGACATCTGGGCTTGAACCGGACTCATCCCAGGGCCGAGCCCAGGCCCTAACCCTCCTGTGCCCACACCACTATTGGCACCATCAGCTCCAAGTTCAGAAAGATCCAGCACGGCTGGTGGTAAGCCAAGGGAAGGAATATTCGCATCGGGTACTACCTCGAGAGCTTCACGGGCCTTGCCCCTGCTATCCCGTACATCTCCGCGGTCACGCAAGCTGCTGTTTCGGCTGCTTTTACCATCATGAGTGTCGATGGGATTTAGAGAGGGTGACTGGGCGACAAACTCGCGCTCCATGATCTCGTAGTAGAATATTTCCAGCGCCTCCTCGTCCGTGCAGAACTCCATCATTTCATCCATAACAAGATCAAACATGGCTTGCTTTGGCCCTGCTGGACCAGAGCTCGAGCCTTCACCTGTCGGCGAGCCAGTAAATACCGGCCGCAGCGCGGGTGAGTTCCGGAATGTAGGTTTGAGGCGTGGTGAGTCCGTTATACCAATATGAGACAAGGTGATGTGTGGGTGTGCCACTGGGTTAACTGTCCGGTCAACGCCCATCGACTTTTCCTTATTAGCTGCCCGGTCAACGGCCATAGATTTCTCCTTGGTAGCACCGCGGTTAGAGAACAAGTGGTTCTCCAGAAGCAGAAAGTCCCCATCCTCTGTAATCTGGGCAAGCAGACATCCAGTGCGGTGGATATACTGAGAGTAACGGTAGTCTGGGCTTCCCCATGAATACCGTACATCAACAGATGTAGGGAAGTTTGCCGCTGCCTCTACATCCAGCACAAAGTCGAAGCGGCGCAGAATCTCGCGGTGGAAGAAAAAGCGGTGCGTGTTGCTTGCCAGTGGAAGTGCAGAAGAGAATAGATACGATGCCGGTGGCTGTGCTGGTGCGAGGCGTGGTGTCTGTGTCACTGACGACGATGAAATTGAAGCCACGCTTGCTGCAGAGTCCGTTACGCGGCCATCTGCAGCTAGTTGCTGTTGTTGCTCCTGATCAGGTGGGATAAATGCTAGCGGAATGCGAAAGGGTCTGCGGAACGGGTTCTGGTTGGTAATTGAACTGGCCTCATTTATTGGCACTTCCACTAGTCGAAGCCCAAAGTTGGCAGCCTCTCGCGCCCAACCGTCCACAGCATCTTCAATTAACTTGGCCGTGGTGTTGAGCCAGTCAATGCGAATATGGTAGCAGTTGTCGGGATTATGGAGACGATCATAGTGAAGATTGATACATTCAGGCCGATAGGACCGTTTGCGGTGATCGACGTCATACTTCATAACCTTGCTTAGCATGACAATGGGCTTCGGCTTAGCGTTTTGTTTAAGCTTTGATTTCTGCTTAGACATCTTCGAGGTCAGGGCAGTCTGATTTGCAGGGAATGTGGCTGTGGACGACATCATGGTAGGCGTATGGATGGCGTTAGTCATGTTGCTAGAAAGACCACCACCAAGCAGAGCTGGGGGGGACTCGTCAATAATTGAGTGGGAAGATGTAGTCGAGGACTCTCGGTGCATGCCAATGGCATCCAAAAGTGGCGTAGGAGGAACAGAAGACGGCTCCTTTTCCTTTTCCTTGTCTTTACGGCGGGGATTAAACCAACTCTGGGGAACTGGCTTGGCATAGTCTGCTGTAATCTGGTAAAAATACTGGCCATCACGGAATGGATGACGTTGCTGCACATGCATAAATAGCCCCTTTTCTTTGTCGTCCTTGTCCTTATCTTTATCTTTGTCCTTATCATCAGACGCTGATTTAGACATAGGCGCCATTAAAAAGTTACCGAGCTTCTCAGCATCCTCTCGGCTTTCAAGATCGTCAAAGTTGTCTAGCAGCCATGTTGTCATATCCGAGCCAATGAAACAGTTGTAGTGCATACGCAAATGCCAACGCCGATTCTGCATTCGAATTCCACCTAGCTCGACTGGCTGTTGGATCGCCTCGGCCAAGGCTGATAGATTAAGCGAAGTTCTGCGGAAGCCATCACGGCCCGATAGGTGTTGACCTCTGCGCGGACCATCAGGGCCCTCAACAAGTGGAAGAGTGTCATATTCGGCCGCAATTACTAGGGACGGATCTTCAGTTTTGTACACAATGTCCAAGGGGTTGGGGTCTCTGCGTCGTCGCGACGATCCCGTCGGCATAAACGGCCTTTCGGTAGGTGTTACGAAACGATGGCGCTGCCACGACTGGGCCAGCTGCTTGATCCCTTCCAGGCGAATTTCCTCGCAGCTATATCCATTTTGGGCCCTTTCTTGAGGCCCTTGTCGAGCCACCATGGGAATGAGAACAAAACGCGCTCTCCAGAAACGCAACACATCTGTCATCTCCTCGGTCTGCCCAGCAATGTACGAATCAACTTGATTCCAATTGAGTTCAGGGCGATATATAGGCATATTTATAGCTCGGTGCTCATATTCATGATCCAGAAGTGTACGAATAGCTGGTCGGTAGATGGCTGGCATAGAAGAAGAATATACCGTGGGGTCCAGCTTGCGGTTGTAGATGTTGACTTCGATCTCAGTGCCGTTGGAGCATGAAAGCTGGTGAATTGAATTTCCTGCGCTCATGAAAATACTCGTGCCATCCTCGACTTGACTGTCTTTTGAAAAAATGTCGCCAATCTTGAGCATCTTCTGGCCAAAGGCCCGAGCTACGGCTGGCCCAATGACTACCTGGAAGCCCTGTGAAAACCGGAGAGAAATGAGCTCGCGTAGAAATTCTTCGCGTGGCTTAGGATCTTCAGAGACGAATTCATCATCGCCGTTCTGTGCAATGCTGTATGGCATACATTGCCAATCAGTTTCAAACTCCTTTTGCGAGGGGAAATACTCGGTCGTTAGCGGCACTGCAGCAGGGCAGCATAAGGCTTTCCACTTCATAACACGCATGCGTGAAGTATGGGGGAAGACATGCTGCCATAAACGATACTGTGTGGCATCGTCAACTTTGGAAAGATCCGGATTAGAGGGGTTTAGAAGCATAAGCCAGGGTGACACAGCCGCTGTGTTTTTGTGCTTCTCTTGCTTCCCATAGCTGTTTCCATGGAAGGTTCCGTTAGCGCCCTGAGTGTTTGGCGGTGTGCCAAGATCATTCTGCGTACGAGAGTTGCCATGGTGCATGTTGGGCAATGCTCCCATACGTAGCTTGTAGTTGTACATACGTCCAACATCATTCTGAAGTATCTGCGAGTACACAACTTCGGGATCCTGCTTAGTGATTTTATTATTAGAATTCGCAGTGTTTGCGCGGGCAGCAGAGGCCCGGGGGGTGAGAGACATGGCCGCCTCAGCCTGTAACTGTTGTAGGGAAGTAACAGAGCCAATGCTACGTTTTAATATAGGAATACTTGGTGTAGTGGACGGTGTTCCGCTCATAGTAGACCAGTTCTCAGCTCTTGGTGATAATTGAGTGGCTACAGAGAGAGGCGGTGACGGCCGCGCTACATTAGTGCTGGTTAGAGGGGCTACAGACCCGGCCTCCAAGTTTTGTGATCCAGGTGCCTTGACAACTGTGATGGTTTCCAGGCTTGGCTTGGGCATGGCTGCTTTGGGTGCAGCAATTCCAAACCCATGTTGACCTAGACTGATGTTACGCATAAACTTGGGCGCTTTGTTTTGTGGCGCTACAGAACTAGCACCAGCCCCAGTACCAGCACTAATTCGACTAGGTGCGATTGATGTCATAGACCCAACTGCTGAACTAACAGTAGACCCAACGACAGAGCCAACGACAGAACTAATAGCAGAGCCAGAAGGCTCCATCTTGCTATAGCCATCCAAGCGTCGCAAGGTGCCATTGTGACTCCCAAGAATAGGAGCTACTACACTTCCTCGCCTACGGGTAGGCCGTTCAATATCACTGAAGTTGATAGACATCTTGCGGCCGGATTGGCCCAGCCCAGAGCCTGCCCGCTGCCCTTGCGGGTTATCTGTGAATGAAGATCCAAAAACACTGGAAGAATCACCAGGCCCTCTTCGCAAAGACTCATCGCCGTCCCAGTTAGCCTTTTGATCTCTAGTTGCAGGAAGCTTAGCGCGGCTGCTGTCATAGTCAGCTAGCAGTGCCGATATCCTGCGGTAGTCTATTTTGCGATTGCTTCCCTGTGGCGGCCTTTCCATCCGGGATATGGCCATACCAGAGACCCGCTGGCTCAGAGTGTCAAACGGCTCTAACTCCGGTAGATGAACCGGCCTGTCACCGTTACTCTCAACAGCCTTTCTGACTTCTCTCCCAGTCCAGTCCATCTCATGCAAGCCTTTGGGAAACGATGGGTCAGATAACAGCGGCGCAATGTCAATCTCATTAGTCTCAAGTACGCTACGCATTTGCAGGCCATACATGCGACAACGGATAACAAAGTCATCCCCACTGTCCCTGTCGCTGCCACCCTTGCCTAGACCGTTATTTTCATCGTTGTCGGAGCCAGTAGTTGTCTTGCTGTCATCGTTGCCGTTATTAGACCCTGCCACCGCCAGCACAATGCCCTGATAAGACAGTGCCTCTTCGGAAGTTCCCGTCCAGAACGCCACGTGCAGCCACTGCGGCACGGCATAGCTCCATTCGTCTGTCATTGCAATCGTTGTGGATGCAAAGGAATCAACACGTCGCATGTGGCCGCTACCACCTGTCACAGTCTTAGCAGGGGAGACTGACTCAGTTGTTGATATATAGCTGCCCACCATGGAGTTGGGGCCCCTGGGTGTGCTCTCTCGGCTGCGAATCCAACGCTCTTTGCCATTTTCCAATAGCTGTCGCGTTCGATATCGAAATAGAGGCACGGAGTGGAGCGGCAGCTTTGGAACACAGACCAAATCGATACCAATGCCATTTCCAATCAGACTCTCTGTGGTCTTGCGAAGGGTTTCATATTCAACCTCAAAAACGCCGGGGCCCGGGCTGATTATGACAAGCGAGACACCGGTGTGGTTGAGATCTCGATCAATGTAGTCATGCGAGAATAGAACAGACGCCATTGTTATAGCCTCTAGGAAGTTTCCGTACATGGCAAATGACGACTCGGCCTTAATCTGATTTAGAGCGGCAGGCTCGTCGTCAACTGCCACAAAGGGAGTAAGGACACCAGGGGCCGTCAAATGGTGAATGCTAATATCGCGCCGGAAATAATTAAACTCTTTCTTTAACTCATATAGAATAGTCGTCCACTCGCCGCTAGCCATTTCGCTGACAACGACTCTATAAAAGTCCTTGTAAGGCCGGCGTTCCCCCGAAGGCTGAATGCCCGTGTAGTACTCGCCCAGCTCTCCGGAGACAAACTGTGCCGATAGGCCAAAGTTATATTCAACTCGCGCGAACAGCACAATTGTCACACGATGGTGGGCTTTGAGAAGGGCCCATTTCTTGAATAATGCTGGAAGAAATCCGTTGACTACTTTGTTAAACATAATCTCGCCGGAGCCTTCTGCATCAAAATCCCACATTTCACGGGCCATTTGAATGAATAGAACGTATCTGGCACTCTCGCTTCGAAAGACTGGCCGTGTGTTGCGGGTGAAGAATGCCGAATGCACCTTTTCTTTCCCGACAAAAATAGACGTGACCGTAGCTTTGATAGTGCCCATAAAAAGAATCGATTGGCCACGATAGACCGTAGTGTCGGTGAGTTCGTCCACAGCCAATCGCCACATGTCAGACCGAGACAGGTACTGGTCACGAAAGCTCATCTCGACATATCCAGCTTCAACAACAGGATTGGAGGAATCAATCTAGCAAGCTGTCAGGACTTGGATCAGGAACGCGCCTTACACATTCAACTTACAGCTGTCAAAACGACAGAAGTGCCCTTCTTCATGCCAAAGTTATCTGCAATGTGCTTCACGGCATAAACCTCAATAAGAGGGTGCCGAATTTTGAGCTCTCGTGGCATATCTTTTGCAACAAATACATAGCGTTTTCCGCAAGTTTCCGATTCTGATAAGCCGGGCGGTCCCGCACCGCCGCCAGCCGATCCGGTAGCTGTTTTGTCTCCCCCGCTTGCCGTCCGCGACAGCTCCTCACCAAACGTCCCCTTTTCTTTCTCCGTGACCACGGTCATGGCCATCAGCTGGCCGGGCTTGATTTCGCCACCCACCAGATCGAAGTTGAGAAGCACATCATCGGGCGAGTAGCCCTCATTCACTGTAACTGTGCATCGACGTGACAATAGCCCCGCCCTCCCACCAGCTGAGTAGGCAGCAGTTGATGCGACCGAATCAGGGGATCGTGTTCGCTGAAAAGAGAGAGGAGACTTATCGCCGCTGCCTCTGCTGACCTGGCGCAGATGGCTGGCCAGGTTGCGCCTAGGCAAATGGCGACTCATTATGACAACAAAGATTTAGTAGCAGCAGAAAGAACTTGGTCCCTGGCAATAAAAAGGCCAATTGATGGCGGTCGGTAGCAGAGAACAAGCTAGTATCAGATGCGACGAAGGAAAGGTACGATGATGACAGGCGTCTGAGGCCCGTTCAACACTCTAGCAATAATAATTGGCTCACTCCCTCGAAGCCTGCAGCCATTGTTGGTTGGTTCTCGAGATAGTTAGCATCAAGCCAGAAAATTGCGTCCCAGGTAAGCTTTCACTGAAGCCAGGCAAGATAATTTTGTCCTGATTTGCAACCAGCCAGGCTTGGAGCTTGGCTCACGACCTGGCAGAATCTTGACACAAGCCTCACCGCCTTCTATCTTCAGCCGCACGTGGCGTAGTTGAAGAACCCTAACCCTGTCAATGCGCGTGTAACATCAGATGCTACGAACTATGTCCTCAATATTATGCGGAAGAAACTTCATTTTTTCAGTTTAACATGAATTGCTTAGTTTATTTTCCTTATTTTTGGGTTTGTGCTAGATACGCCAAGCCAAGCAAATAAATGCAAGTAAAGCACCTTGATGGCCACCATAGTTTGCTATGCTGTGTTTGTGTTGCCTACTGTGTTACTGTTGGACACCTACATTACACAAAAAGTCATAGAAGCCGAAGAACAGAAAGTAATCTATGAGTGGTAGTGCTCTAAGAAATATTCGAGAAAAGACAAAGAAGAAGGGAGAGAATGCAAGCCGTGCTGTCAGAGACAATGCAGAAGTATGCGGTGTCAGCGCGAACAGGAACAGAAAACTGTATCCTGCAGTCTCCCTCTTGCTCAACACATTCCCACTTCCGTCCGCCCTTCCATTCGCGGGTTGCACAAATGAGTTCGATATTATGCTTGGAGCTACAGGCATGGGAAGAGGCCATGTGTATATCAGTCAATGAGGGTTCATGCAGATGAAAAGGAAGCCAAACATGACTGAATCCATCTCATGGTTAGCCCGACCAGATTCTGTTGGTGCTAACCCCCTTTCTCTCCCATTCTACAAGATCAATGCGCTGTTGGCAAAGGCTTAGTACCATGTCAGTTTTCATGTTGCACTATCTGACGCTCCATGCTTGTGCATTTGTGCAACAAAACAAAACAGTTGGCGACTTCAACTAACAGCTATGCATGTCAATCTTGAGACACTGATAGTTCAATGGACACTACCGTGCTGCGATGTCTACTTGGACTTTTTAGTCCCATGTTGGGGTGGCTAGGATATGCAATTTCGTTGCTATTTCCGAGCAGCCTTTCCAGCAAAGATTGCTTTTATTACTAGTGGAGATGAGATCACTTCGTTGTTGCATGGCCTCTGCCAATGGTCTCTGTCAGATGCGAGCCGACTCCCTGGATGGGGATAAACTCTATGGGATGAGACATGTGAGAATTAACCAGTCTGGATGACAAGTGCCATCAAGTAGCCTTAACAAAGATCCGTTGCGTTCCGTCTGTGTATCACGTAGGTGATAAGACGGACTTTCCCTTGCCTAGTGTCCAGTAGCTTTGTACCAGCTTGAAGTAATATATGGAGCTCTGGCTTGACAACTTCACCGTCTCCAGCTCATCTGCCACTTGCTAGGCAACAATGCTGGCTGCATTCATGTATAGGCATCTAGGAAGAGGCTTGTAAGCCGTCTCGCCCTCAAGGTACTTAGGTGCGACAGACTTCTCTTCTGGCCCGATACAAGACTACCAGGATATAGCTATTTCTTTTCGCTGGCTTACCGCCCCAAAATATGCTCATTTGATTTCTCACCCTTACCTCTTCTTAATATTTCCATGTGACTCCCATTTATCATTCTTTGACTCCTACTTCTGCCGAATGTTCTCTGTTCTTCATCACTAATACTGGTGTGTTTCTCTGTGCTACAAGGTCTATCTATGCCACACACGAATGCACCTGCATGGTAGCCCCGGCGAGACTGTTTGAACGGTAACCCGACTCCGGATTTTATCGTTGTTTTTTGTTCTTCTCGTTTTCTCTTTTTTTTACCCTCACCTTCTTTCCCCTTCCGCTCCCATGCATCTGAGATCTTGACGCGCTTCCTCGAACAGCTGAGCCTTGGAACTTTTCACAGGCTGTACTTTCCATCATCGGCATCTTCTTTGGTATACGAGTATACATAGTCTACCCAGTTGTCCACCTGGCCGTCTTTTTATATCTTTCATAGCAACGCACTTCCACTTTCTGCCTGTTTGCACCCATCTTCTCCCCTTTCCTCACACTCGATATTTGTACGTCACTGCCATTGTGCTCGGTCTATATCTGTTCGAATATAGTCATGGCTCACGAAAAGCAATCTCTGAATGCTAAAAAGTGGCGGTTGATTATCACTATTACCATTTCCTTTACCTTTTTTTTGGTTGAGCTAGCTAGTAAGTTTCCTGCCCTTTGCTGCGTCTACTGCAAATTTCACAACGCATTTGCTAACAAAAGCTTCTACGCAGTTGGCCTCAAGACCAGATCTCTCGCACTTGTGGCAGATGCCTTCCATTATGTTGGTCATTGAATCTGTATTCCTGATTCTCAGCTTGGTCCCTAACCTTCACCCGCAGCTAAACGATGTCATCAGCTTTATTGTCGCCCTTGTTGCAGTGTTGGTAAGATATTCATGCCATACAGCCCTACCTACGACATTCATAGTAACGCATCCACCCTAGATATCGTCCAATAAATCAATCCCCCCTGGCTTTTCTTATGGCTGGCTACGGGCTCAGGTTCTGGGGGCTTTCTTCAATAGCGCAATACTGATTGGTCTAGCAGTTAGCATATTGGTGCAAGCTATCCAAAGATTCATCAATGTCGAAGGTAAGGATGCCCAAAGGCTCTACTCGTCACAATCAGTTCAAGGCTCAAGCTAAAGCAATCCAGAGGTTGAGGACCCAATGATGGTCATGATAGTTGGTTCTGTTGGTCTAGGCCTAAATATGATTATGATGGCATTTCTTCATGGTAAGCATTCAACAAATAATCTCATCAATCCAGGGCTGACAGAACATAGATCATGGCCATGGCCATGGCCATAGCCACAGCCATAATCATGATCATGATCAGGAACATGGCCACAGCCATAGCCACGATATTAGATGCAGTCAAGAGATTGCTCGCTCCGATTTCTACTCAAACAGAGATGGACACGGGCAAGGCCTCTCTACCGGGCGTACTTCTGCGGGCAGCGAAACAGTAAATACCCACCCGCTCATACTCTCAGTGCATAGCAATACCCTGACCTCTCTTCACAGCCCCTCACCAATCATCATACTCATCGCCATGTCGATACAAAATATCTCAAGAGCCCCACTCACGACTTGGGAATGCTCAGTATCTTGATCCATGTGATTGGCGATGCGATCAACAACATTGGAGTCATAGCCTCTGGTGCTATAATCTGGAAGTTCCATAGCCCGAATCGGTACTACATTGATCCCGCGATTGGTGTCTTCATATCCATAATGATAATGCTGACAACATTGCGCGTCACCATGAAGAGTGGAAGGATCCTTATGGAAACAGCCCCAGAGGGAATGGACTTGCAAGACATCAAGCACGATCTAGAAATGGTACGTTGTGTGGAGCGAGGAGAGCACTTCCACAACACACGCATACTAATAGTTGGTACTAGATTCCCGGAATCAAATCGGCGACCGAGCTGAATGTGTGGCGACTGGATGAGGAGACAGTAGTGGCTTCCATCCATCTTGTAGTGTCGGATCTTACCATTTCCGACTTCGCATCCAAAGCAAAGATAGTGGGGGAGTGTCTCAGTGCGTACGGCATTCACTCATACACACTGCAGCCCGAGCTGCAGTCTTCCTACAGTGACAAGTCGGAGCTTTCCACAAGCACAGCCGCCATCCCAGCGCCAACCGTATCCATCCCTCCTCGGATCTCCTCTACCAACGCCATTATAGGGACCATGCATTCGCCAGTCAGGTCTCTCACAGAAAGCCCAAAAATGGTGAAGGTGCAGCTTGAGAATACACAGCCCACTCTGGTTTTATCGCGGACTGAATTGGAAGAGCAACAAAAGACAGAGTGGAGGGGCAGCTATGAGAAGAACATTTGCAACGCTGGTACGGAAGTTTAAGCCGTGGCGTTGAGTTTGGTGACTGGCAAAACAGAGGGAAAATTATGTGGGAAAAGAAGTTTCAAAAGCTGGGCGAGTTGACTAAGAATAAAAGAAGTCGTCTCACGCCGTGAGAGGTCGTTAGGGTTATATTCAAAATAGGACGTAGCAAGGGTTATATTCCGATGTAGAAGACCAAAAAGACTGCCGAGACATGCATCGGGGCCAAGTTGCTATTCTCGTTGGAAATAGATAAGCTCGCTAACCAATATTAGCAAGGGATTTGCAGTAAGCTTCCGGTGAACACGCTATACGAATCAGAAGGTGTAGTTGCATATCCGTATGGGACGACGTAGCTTAAGGGCTTATAGATCGCGTGACTTTGATCAGGAAAGGACATAACGGATATTGAGCTTGCTCACGTGCTTGCTGACATTAAAAGCGAAGTAAGTGCGTGTTAATACAGCCCTGAAGGGCTGAAGTGGAGATGGAGCTAATACACAGTAGGAGAGATGCCCTTGGTATAAGAAAGCCCATGGATTTCAGTTATTACTGGTGGTACCCAGCACGCACTGGCATGGATGGTGAGACGCAATGTCTTGAAGAGGGTATTTTCTGACTAGACACGGCAATGAAATAAATAAATGGCCGTGCCAAAGCTGTCGAGACTTGGCCACCAAAGGGAGAAGCGAAGCAAATAGACGATTCTAGGCGTCCTGGAGAATACGACGCTAGCGAAGAGGAGCCTCTGGAGCAAAGGTCCAGGGTTAAGAGCTAGAAGGGATTGACTTAACTGGGGGAGCGAAAGTGTTTGCATGCATTTAGTGCGTGGGCATTACACCAGGACACTGTATATTTATGATAAGCATGGGCCAAATGTCGACAGCAGGTAGGCGGTGTAAAAGGGCTAGCAGCTCCAAGTTGTAGATAGAGAACGATGGAGAAGCTACGGAGTCGGCCTAGTCACCGCTGATCATCCTAGCCTATCCTCTATAGGCCTCCCTCTGCAAGCTGCATTATTTGGGGCTGATAGAGAGAGAGACTTGCTTCAGCCCTACTTTCTGTCGGTGGAGAAAAGGCGTAGCGACTACGACTCTGAACGTCGTGCGGCGTGGATGAAGGTTTGTGAGAGCAGGGTGACCCCTCTTGTTTTCGCAGGACCTTGCTTCCTTTGCCAAAATAATCACTACATTTCTTTCCGTTCTGGCAAGCGAGTTTTGCCCGTCCTCTTTTAACAACAGTGCCCTCGCTTCTGGGGACCAACGTGCGTCGAAAAGCCAGCCAGCCGCCCCAAGCTTTCCGACGCGCGTGCTCAGGTCAAGTTTCGCGTTCTGGCTTGTTCTTCTGTGTTTGTATGCTTTGTTTTTTCCTCTTGCTTTTGCATATGAACCTGCATGTGAAGCCTGCTGGCTGCATATATGTATATGAACCCTCTCTGTCCTTCTTATAGGAGAAATAGCCAGAAAAAAAAGGAGGAGCAGCAAGGAACTTGCTCTTGTGCGCCTTCAATCCGGTTCTTTCTTTTTCCACCATGTTCAACTAGACTTGTCAGCAGCCAAGAAGGAAGGGCCACGCAGAGCAACTACCTGCTGGTATAATAGCGTCTCCTCTTCTTTCTTCATCCTTCCATCCTTTCTACCCATCAGGAACCTAGGGTCTGATTAGGTAGGATATTTCTGAATTTTGGTCTTCTCTTTTTCTCGGTTGCTTTCTTTTTGGCCTTCTCTTTTTCTCGGTTGTTTCTTGTTGGCCTTGGCCTGCATTCTTTTTCTGGGCTGCAACTTGGCTTTCGTGGTTTTTTCCTGGGCCTTCGTCGCCTCCCGCTTGTTCCTTTTAGGCTGACTAGCCGACCGCGTCCAATTAGGGTCTGGTTATTTGAGATTTGTTGCCCACCTTCCTTCCTCGTTCGTCGACTGCTCTTTCCTACTTGGTTGTTCGTCCGTCTGTCCTACCATTTATTACTGCTTGTGTGTGCTGTGCTCTCTGGCATTGCATATCCGTCCCGTCCCAGTGTTTTTTATTCTCTTTTATTTCCTATTTTTCCTCATTCACCCCTCCTGCCCCCTCTCTTTCGCTACTCCATCGTACTGGCTCCTTCCTTCATTCACACTGTTGCCGAGCCATGAATTCAAGCCTGCTCGCGGTTGCCGCCTCTCTCCAACACTGGTGAGAGAGGACCGCGACAACTACAGCAGCAAGCAACGAGCAACAGGAACAAGGCAAACAACAAACCCACACATCCCCTCCCCTCTCCCATCCATCCATCCGTCTTGATATTTTTGTCGGCCCATCTGCTCACGATTAACTGAGCTCCCCTCCCCCTCTTTTGGGCTACTATTACGCGTTTGCTCTTTCCATTCTACGTCTGCCAGCTCCTCCGCTTTTTGGCCACTCTCTGCTTCGCTCTGACTCCATTGGGCTGTGGGAAACTGCCGTTTGTGTGCCTTTTAATCTTATCATCGTGATCAATCTATCACGCGCACCTGCAGCGTATTGCACTGCAGCAACAGACGCAACTGCCCATTTTGCCCCGCCCCCGCCATCTGCAACAGGACTTGATTACGACACGATATTAGCCTCATTCTTCGTTCTCTCTTCTTCACTCTTCACTCTCAACTCTTGACTGCTGACTTTTCCCACGTTAAGGATCTTGAGCCTAATCTATATTTTTCATTTGCGCCATTTCTTCGCACGCTTCCTTTCATTATCGTTTCTTTTATCTACTACTATTTTTTTTTAATTATTTGTGCGGCTGCACTGCTATGCACGATGCTTGGCAAGCTCTTTAACTTGGGCTCAGGCTCAAACAGCCCCAACTCACAGCAACAGGTCTCCAGTGGCTCGTCTAAACCAGTACTTTCCCTGGATTCTGTACAGGAGGACATACACACACGGACTCTTCTTTTCCCGGATCCGCAAGCACTGCAGCAGTTCCAGGGCGACCAGTTATTTCCTTTCACTTCTCTATCTGCATCCATTGCGGCCGCCCCCATTCAGCCCTTCGACTATAATGCCGATATCTGCATTGACAACCATGATGTCAGGGTTATTGTCATGCAGGATGGCATGGGCTCATCGGTGACCTCGTCGCTGCTATTTGACAGCCATCCGTTTGTCGCACCAACATCGCCGCCGTCTTCTGCGACCACTGAGCGTGGTACCATCCCGGAGACTTGGAAGTCTCCAAGGCAACCCCGGAGAAGCAGCGTGCCCCATGCTCCAGTGGCAGTAGGAGCTCGTGCGATGCCATTTGAAGGCTCACAGCTTCGCAACGGGGCTTTTGATAGAAGGCCTTCAACTAACGGTCGTTTTCCTTCTACCATTGAAACCGAAGCTCAGAAGGCTGGCCGAGAGTATCGCGAAGAAATGGCTACCTTTATGAGCTGTACTTTTGGTAACTCGGAAATGTCCTCATACAAGGGAACTTCGACAAAAGTTCATCTGTATAGTGACCAACGTCGCTCTGATATTTCATCAACGTCTATAGCTGGGGATAGCAAGGGCTTGGCAGGGCGGGCTGGCGGTACGCGGTCTCGTCTGGCTCATTCATATTCATCCGAGGTAATGTCCCCTGGGTTTCCGCCCAACTTATCTTATGGGACATCTACCACCGCGAACAGCAATGCTAGTCCCAGCGACAGCAAGAGGGTGTTAATATCGCGCCTCTTTCCTGTTGTGGTTCCAACGGACAATATATCTTCAGCGCAAACTCAGGAAGATGCAGTTTTCAAGCGTCCACAGCCTCGACCAAAGAGAACGCCAATGTATGCCGTTGTCCTGGTGATAAATCTCGAATCACTCTCGGCACTTGGCAATAAAGCTGGCAACTTTCGGGGACCCGAATCTTTTACTGAGAATGAATCACTGCCTTCGTCTTTTGGCTCTGGTCGCCGTATGGCTTGGAATACGCCTGGATCGGCCGCCCCAGAGCCGGTAGACTTTTGCATCCCCGAATCCGATGATCGCATGGAGCATATCACCAAGCATTGGGACATCATCAGACGCACATTGACCCAACTCCAGTCAGTGTTCGCTACGTCCATTGGTAACATGCTGAAACAATTGGATATGGCAATCCCAGACCCTTCTTCTCCATGTCCTTCTCACCGGGCTTTACCAGTCAACACCAAAGCAAATTCAAAGCTGCTTGCGCTACCTCCCCACTGTTTCTGCAATGATTCATGGCTGGCCAAGCAAGTTGATATTGCACAAAGCCGTATTGTCTCTGGGTTACAGGCCGAACACGTTTGTACCGGGCAAGGGCGCTGGTCAACTTGGCGCGACGAAGCCCGTGTGATATCACGGTTACAGATGGGACATGGTATTGATGGGCGTGACTTTTTTTATCGGCTGTTGACTGGGTTTCTTGCCACACATACCCATTGGCTTCAAGCTCTGGGTCCGGACCTTTACCGGCAGCGACATATTGAACGGGAGAAGCTGAAAACTGACGAGGATTTCATGTATCCGGCCCGCACCATTATTGTTGGAAAGGACAAAATGGCAGCTCGACGTCTGATCTTCCTCCTCTCTGCCTTTCTCCCTTCCGAGGAGAACATGAATAGCACCCACTCTTTACGACCTACTACTTCCACGTCGCTCAACTTTTCGGCATCACCTCCGGGCTACACTATTTCAACCCTTACGAAAGAGGAGTCTTTGCGCAAGAAAATCAATCGACGTTCCGGAAAGAGTAGAGTGCCAAGCCACCACCGAACTCCTAGTCAGAGCACCCGGAATTCTTTAGTCCCGTCGGCCCTCGCGCATCTTACTCTCGATGGCGGCCAATACCATGGCCGACAGGATTCAGATGATATTTCAAATCGCCTTCCTCCTCCTCCGCCCCCCCCTTCCATACACAGCCATTCCGGGCAGTCCCTGGTGAATACCGCAGCATCTGAAAAGAAGCTGCGAAAAAGTAGCATCGCCACCACAACAACCGCCACGCCTGAGCCTGCAGTGGCCCATTTTGCTACGCTCCACAGGCACGAAAATCTTAGGACCCACCGTCCTAGTAGCAGCAGTAGCATTGCAGCTGATGACCTTAAACGGTCTCTTCAGAGAAGCGAGAGCATGTCTAACGGCTCTGACAGCACAGCGAGTAGCTCTCGCTGGGGCTCTATAATGAGTGGTCTGTGGGGTGGAACTGTCCGCAGAGAATCAGTGACGTCAGTGACTCAGTCTCACGTGTCCTCGCCTATTCGAGGGGGCGGGGGTTCAGGAACAGGTGCAGGAGCAAATGCAGGAAGTGCAGGCATTGGACCCCGTACAAACCCACTTTCGCCCCGCAAATCCACTGATAAACGTCAGGAGCTGATTGCTAGCCTTGGATTCACTTCAGAACAGCTTTCTTCAGCTTCGGCTTTGCAAGTTCCAATTTCGGATCCCGAGCCTTCACCTGGCCATGTGATTGCTCCCCCGGATTCAGACCCACGTCATGCTCGGAATAGCAGCGGGCTACGGAGTGCTGCTGAAATCCAGCCCCGACAGCCCATTGACATGCCCCATCCTTTTGGCTCGCCCGTCAAAACGTCCCTTAACCCCGATGACGGTGTGATTGACGTTGATATTCCGTTCCCTGATTTACTGGCATCTTTTGAGACAGCTGTCTCATCCCCTTCTAGCGGCGGATATCTATCTACCCCAGGGATTAATCACGATGGACTTGCTTCTTTTGAACGGTCTTGTAGGCTGTCTTCTGATGGCGATACTCCATTGAATGTTGCAGGCTGGTTACAGGGCTTTCACCCTGACTTTATACTTCAGGCTGTCCCTCCCGATGAACATCTGATGGACCAGATTCAAGACGCATTGCGCAATGAGCCGTCACCAACTTGCTTTGTTTCCTCATATACCTCCAGCCCTGAACCCCCCACCGAACGATGGGTGGACGTCAGTAGTGCTCTGGTTGCGGACATGACTAAGGGCACTATCAGCCGCATCAAGTATCGACGTTTGATTGTTCCTCGTGAGAGGCCAATCCCTTCACGATCTGGGAAGGGCGGCCCATACGGCGGCTCAAATCTTGTAACACCTTCTATCAAGCCCTATGAAATCCGTCACGATGAGCAATTCGAAGTTGAAAGGGTAGGCACAGTAGAAGATATTCTTACTGATGCTATTGACCGTGTAATTGCTCAGGCTGGTGATCTGAATAGTGTTTCCTCTATATCTGATATCGCTGGCCCGAAGAGCATAGTCGGTAGTCTCAAAACCCAGGCTAACAACCGCCTTGATCCTGAAGTGTCGATGGTGGTTTCTTCATCTATGCCCCCGCCCTCATCTATTTTCCCGTCTTTGCTCCCGTCCATAAGCATGCCGACGCAATCTCTAAGAAGAACCGCCCCTCGCGATGTGCCCATTTCTGTTGGCCAGCAGGGACCACGAGAAGTTTCACGTGCAGAATGCAAGTCGGTTGTGCTATCATCTCTAGCTCATCTTGTACGCGATGTGCTGGTTAAGCGTGACCTACTCGCTGCCGAGGACGGCGATGATGACCCCTATGCGGACGAGAGTGTCATACGCGGAGCAATCCGGGCCTGGATACATGCCGCCGAGTCCACGCTGGAGAGCAGCCCCCCAGGTGCTTTTGTGCGCGGGTGGTGATGCATTTGAGTTTTCTGTCTTTTACTGATTTAAATTTCCCGCTCATCAAATCACATGTAAGCATGCATATACGTACTGACCACAGTCGTCAACTTTACCTATCTCTCCCGAGATTTGTAGAATATCTAAATTTTGGCATTTTCTTCTCCACGCACTGCGTTTATATGTTTTGTCTATTTCATTTTCATTTGTTTTTTTTAGTCATGATGCTAGCGATGGCGTCCTTTTTATTTTCTTTTTGCTTTTCTTCGTATCTTGGGATTGTAATGAGCTCTGCCAACATTCGACCATTTACTGTGTTCTAATTTCCTCAAATATATGATAACTACCCATGAAAAATTCCTTCATTTTATTTTATATTATTTTATATTTTTACTTTCAGCCTTTGAGCTATCTTTGAACTGATTAACATTTAATACTGAGAGGTATATTGACGTATGGGCTAAAAGAACTGTGTTTGTATTATCCCCCTGTACTTTGACCTTCACCATCTTTTCTACCGCTTCTTCCTCTGCGGACGAGCATTCTTGAGTCTCTTCTTCTCCTTCTCAATTCTGCCCTTTCGGATGTCATCTATGCCCTTGATCTCCTTCTTGCTGCCCTGGCCGTCCTTGAATCTGCCGATTCTGTTCTCTCTAGCCTCTGCTACTCTCTTCTTCCGCACATGGTAATCGTCTCTCCACTTGTCCGCCTCTTTAGGTGCCTTTTCCTGCTTGTGTTTGAATCGGCCGCCTCCCATGACATTGCCATTACTACTTTGGCTGCGTACGTCGCTGACAGCAAGACGGGCCAAGTTGGGCTTTTCTGTATCGCCTGTACGAGGCATACTGATGTGATGGGCTTTCTTCCAGCGGTCGAAGCGGCCGCTCTTGAACGATGCGGCAATCTTGACACCCGACTCGCCAACAATTAGTTTAGACCCACGAGAGCCATCCTCATCGTTGGCGCGTGCTACATATTTGTTGTTCTTCTTATCCCAGCGCATGCCGGCTGCCCGAGTTGGCTCACCAAAGCCCTTGGCACCGTCGTCATTGGTAAGGTCCATGGTCACAGCTCTTGCCGCCTCGACGAAATTGCCTCCCATCTGTGAGCCGGAATGCACGCCATAGCCTCGTTCTTCGGCGGCGTTGACAGTCCGCGGCGTGTATGACATGAAAACTTCAGGGTCAGCAAAGTCTGATTGATTCTTGCGTTGAGACTTAGGATCGGAAATGGTCACTTCGAGATCGTCGTCGTCATCTTCGGACATTGAGGCTTCTGAGGGCTCTGCCATTTCGCTATCAGAAGCATCAGCAGAAGCGCACTGTGTCGGAATGTCGCCATCATCGTCAGCCCCCATATCCTCGTCATGGTCGCCCACTTCTTCCGCGTCTTCCTCATTTGTCTCTTTGGGCTGTCTGTTTTTTGGCACAACCTTGCGGCGGATCTCCCTCATCACTTCAAGGGCGTCGGCACTAGAGCTCTTGCCACCACGCGCCACTTCAAAAATCGTCTCAGGAGGTCTGTAGCCGCTAATCTTGGCCAACATCTTGGTCAGCGCTTGACTGTCGGGGTTTGTGTCTATGCCAAACTTCATGTTTAGTTGTGTCCAGCTGTCGGAAGCAATCAACTCTTTCGCACGCTTGGCACTTTGTGCCGAGGCACTGTGCCGTGTTTTCATGTATAATCTTTCAGCTTTCTCAGCAACTTGACGAATAGAGGCCATGTCGTGAAGCTCAGAGACTAACTTGGCGACCCACTCGTGGTTGTCTTCTATGGGCCTCCGCTTGAGGGACCCGACAACGATATCCTTGGCAAAACTGACTTCACTTTTGGTCTGGCCGACAATTAACTGGCGGCCAAGGAAAAGCTGCAGATCAATTAAGTAGGGCGCATCGACATCACGAACTAAGCTGTACGACCAACCAGTCTGGCCCGCACGAGCCGTACGACCGACTCTGTGAACAAAGACTTTAGGCTGGGGAGGGAAATCATAGTTGATAACGTTTTTTAGCACAGGAATATCAATACCGCGAGCAGCAACATCCGTCACA
This sequence comes from Ceratocystis destructans, assembly GCA_038407095.1. Classification (NCBI taxonomy): domain Eukaryota; kingdom Fungi; phylum Ascomycota; class Sordariomycetes; order Microascales; family Ceratocystidaceae; genus Ceratocystis; species Ceratocystis destructans. Next base: position 26,413 of record JAXASZ010000674.1, read on the forward strand.
ACGAGTATATTTGTTCGGCCACAACGGAAGCTTTCAACTTGTATGCGACGGGCCTCTTGGTCAAGAGATCCATAGACATAAGAGACGGCAAAGCCGGCGTGCTGTAGAAGATTGGCAAGATACTCTACACGATGCTTCGTAGCGGCAAACAGAATGGTTGAGTGCTCTGTTGGCTTTCCTTTGCCAAAAGCATCTGGGTTTGCTTTGCGCTTCTTATTCTTCTCAAAATCTCTCTTGGCGCCCTCAGGAGTGCCTGTAGGCATATCAATAATATCATGGAGGATGTGAAGTAACGCGCCCTCTTTCTCCTCAGCCTTGACGGTGAAAAAAGCGCTCTGCAAGTCGGGAGCAACCTTGGTTTCAGCATCTAAACGGATTAGCTCTGGGTCCTGTAGACCGGCACGAGCGAACTCAACTAGAGACGCGGGAAGAGTAGCAGAGAACAGTAGAGTTTGGCGAGATAGAGGGAGGGCGTGGAGAATCTCAGTCAGTTGCACTGCGAAACCCATTTCGAATAGACGATCGGCCTCATCGAAGACAACATATTTGATAGAGCTGAGGTCGAGGTGCATTTCGACCTTCAGATGCAGGAAACGACCAGGGGTGGCAATAATGATATCGGGATTGGATGCCATCATAGAGAACTGCTCCTCTAAGCTGTCACCACCAACAAGAAGCACGCTTTTCAGATCAGTGCCTTTGCCAAACTCCTTGACTACCTTGAGTGTTTGAATGGCGAGTTCGCGGGAAGGTGACATGATGAGCGCGCGAGCACCGACACGGGCACTGTGTTGCTTCAGTCGTTCAATCATGGGGATAACAAAAGCAGCGGTTTTACCCGATCCGGTACGGGCCATGCCGACGACGTCTTTTTTTGACAGAATCACAGGAATGGTTTTGCGCTGAATCGGAGTGGGGACAGAGAAGCCCTTTTTCGTAATGGCTCGGAGGAGATTCGCATTGATGCCTGTATAAAGCAGCAGAATGTTAGAACTTGGAACTTTCGGAGCTAGCTATCGGAACAGAGAGTGACCATACCCATGGCTTGGAAGCCTCCGCCTTTCTTAACACTCTTGCCCTGTACATTTGTTGTCTTGCGGAATTGCGCAGCCTGGCGTAGTGCAATGAAGGCCTCGTCGTCGTCTTCGCCACCGTCAACATCGGCATCCTTGCCTCCGCCGTTCATCATGCTATCAAAATCAAAGCCATACTCGGCATCTTCCGCCTCGATATTGTAACGCTTCTTCTTGCCATCATCGCAATCGTTGTCTTGGGTGTTAAGCGAGTCAAAGATGTCAATCTCGTTGTCCGGCAGTTGCGCCAGGGTCTTTGCGTGGCGGCCCATGGCAGATGGCGCTATAATTTAGATCAGAGATAGGGTTTTGCCAGTATCAAATGACATAGAGGATAGAAAGATGGCGGTTCATGCAATAATGACAAGTTGCTTGCTAGTAAAACAAAGTAAAAACGTCTCGTGCAGAGCCTAGGTAAAGAGCGAACTTTTTAGTGGGGCATGAAAAGTTAACCTGCCATTAGCAAAATTGATATGACTATCTTATCTTATCAGCTAGCTCGCTTATCGACAAGAATCCTGATTACAAGCAAGGCTACCAAAGATCACCAACTACAATCGGCATCTGAATTTGTGGTATCATTTATCGCAAGTCACATCACTACATTTCTAAGAGTGTTTACTACACAAACTGCTAGCATGGGATTCAAGAAAATTTCAAGTGTATCACAGGTGCCAGAGAAGAAAGAGTCGGAAAAAGATGCACTGGAGGCTTTAAATGCGCTCGACTCTGAGGCCAAGGAATTTGACAAGGTCAGTCAGTCAGTTGACAGCATGAAGCTGGGCAGGATAAGACAAGGCTCAGCCTGACTACTATTAATATGCAAATACATTGTCCCATACTGACTGGCAATCTTTATATGATTTAGGATGCCGAGATCGACCGTATCCTTCGCGCATTCCGTCTTGATGCCTATGCTGTGCTTGACCTCCAGCCTGGTGTAGCCGAATCTGATATCAAGATGGCCTACCGCAAAAAGTCGCTCCTCATCCATCCTGACAAAACCCGCAACCCGCAAGCGCCTGAAGCCTTTGATCGTCTGAAGAAAGCACAAGTTGAGCTGATGGATGAAAAGCACCGCGCACGGCTCGACGAATCGATTGCCGATGCACGACGTTTACTTATCCGCGAGAACAAATGGACCGTGCATAGTGAGGAGCTCAAGACTGCCGAGTTCGCCAAGATGTGGCGCGAGAAGACGCGGTTTGTCCTCATCGAAGAAGAGCATCGTCGCCGGCGCCAGGCCAAGGTCCAAATGGAAGAAGAGGGTCGAGAGCAGAAGCGCCTCGAAGAGCAACTGGAAGAGCGAAAGCGCAAGCGTCAGCATGAGCAAGACTGGGAGGCTAGCCGTGATGAGCGCATCTCCAGTTGGCGACAGTTTCAGAAGAAAAAATCAGGCGGGGAAAGCAAAAAGAAAAAGATGAAGCCTATTGGCTGAGCAACTTGATGTGCTCGTTTTGCCTATTTTCCTGCAGCGTGTGCTGGGCTGTCTTTATGTTTCATGTTTTCCGTGTTTCTATGATTTTGATACAGGGACCGACTATCCCTATGAATCTTCACAATGATACAATCAAGTTATTGGTCTTACTTACAAACATTTCAATTTGCCATCGGGCTATGATAGTGAAGACCCCGGGCATACATAACAGAACAAAACACCACTACCACTACCACTGCCACACGACTCTATGATATATATGCTTTCAACCAACCGCCTCGTCCCACCCCTATTTTTTCTTCCCTCCTTTTTCTCCTTGAAGTCATCCCCTTATGCTTTGGGCTGGTGCTTCATTTTGTACGCAACGAAACGCGTAAAGTTCATCACCGACTCCTCCACTCTGACCCGTAGCTCTGCTGTGGCAGGATCCTTTTTATGCACTCTCTTCAATAGCATCTTGACATTGCCGGTGTTGTCTTCCAGATGCTTGAGAAAGTTGTCCTTCCAGAAGACCTCCACATCGATATCTTGATCTTCGTCGGCGTAAATGTCGAAAATGCTGTTGAGGATCTCGACAGCATCGGCGACTGGCACCTCGGGCAGCTTAGACAAAAGCGTCATAAGGAAGACACCAATATCGCGATTACGTGATACCGGGACAGGAGGTAGCGCAAGTTGGCCCAGGACACCAATGCACTTGACGCCCAAGCCCTGGAACGGATCTGCAGCCGGTGTACCTTCAGCAGGCTTTTTACCGCCTTTTTCAGCGGGCTGGGCCGACTCCGTAGCTCCGCTCAAACTCTTGGATGCGTGGTACAATGCGATGAACTTGGTGTGTTCGCTGCCGGCATATGGGAGGTTTTCTTTCAGCACACGAGCCACAGCCCAAGCCAAGCTAGTGATGTTGGTAGCCAGTTCAATATCGGCAGTGTCCATGGCTAGGGTGGTAACAATATTCTGTTCCCAAATGCGCGAAGCAACCGGGGTCCATGCAGCACGTATACTAGCACTCTTACCATTAGAAAAGTCAAGGCATGAAATGGACCAAGCAATGTTGTTGAGAACCGAGATGGCATGTGATTTGACACGAGTGTGCTCTTCGCTGTCGGTTTTCAGGGTTCCCAGGCGGATGATCTGTGGGGCAGCCTTTTGTAGGATAGCAGCAAGTGTGGGAAGATCTTCGATGCCCTCATCGTCGTTTGCGCCAGTTACATTCTGGAGATCCTCTAGCATCTCTTCCTCATCCATAGAATCGTCTTCGTCCTCGCCTTGACCACCTTTGGCGCCGGAATCAGAAAGGTCCTCCTCCTCGTCCATCTCTTCGTTGTCAGCTCCGTCTTCGTCCATCATTTCGCTATCCTCACTGACATCGGGGAGAGCCCTCTTCAGGCCCTTAGGAGTATCAAAGGTAGATATAACATTAGTGCCAATAGAGGCGAGAATTTCCAAGGCCAGCTTGACAATCTCACTGGGTGCGTTCCATTCCTGGCCCTCAAGAGGCTTCGAGTCCCCACCTTCATAATCTTGCAGAGTGCGGGCCAGGCGGCGGATCAGAGCCTCATCGGTAGCATTGTCCTTTCCAGGCGCGAGGTCGTTCCACTCCATGGCTCCAAAGATATTGTGCAACACGCCACAAGCCAGCACAGATGTAGCGCCATCAAGCTCCTTCAGCTTCATGAGTAGGGGGAAGGCATCAGGCGTAGCCAGAATCTGCTCGCACATTTCGCGGTTGTCCTCAGTAAGCGTCATGAGACAGGTCATGACCTCGTCGGCCGTGTTAGGGTCCGTAGACTCGCGTGAAACGAGCGTCAGCAAGAAGGTGGTGACCTTAGCGCTGGATACAACCTTGGCCCAGATCTCTTCTGAGGCCTCTGCCATCCGAGTAACTAAGCCACAAAGGGCACGAGAGATACGCCAGACAATAGTTTGTTGCTCTCTGGTCGCAGAAGTGAAGGGAGTTTCCTTGGACTCAAGGGTCTCAAGAATCTAGAAGCGAAATTGTCAGCATGTTTGTTTCACTTTCCATGCGATGCACAACTTGCGGGGTTCAATGTCGAATTGTCCAGGTTGCCTGCACGCGCCGGGTGGTTGTTTGTTCCTTACAGTTGTGCATGCATATTCCACGGCAGCCAATATGTCCTGGCGGAACAAGTGCACGGAGAAGCCATCATCCTCCTCCTCCGCTAGGGTCTTCATAATCTCCCACCCAGAGGCTCGACTGTCGATACTGGCGTCATTCAAGATCTCACCCATCACGATGCGAACCAGCTGCTCTCGCAGCATTAGCTTGCGGACTTTTTCGTCGGTGATGACATTTGCAACAGCTGAGGCCGCAACAGACCGAGACTTGGGGTTGGAGGCCTGGAGATCCTTGAGAATAGGCAGGACCTTTTCGTCTCTGAGGGCTAACAGCTCCGGGTCAGTTGGAAGCTTAGGTTGGCGGATAGGGTCCTTGCGGCGCTGTTGACGGTTCAATCTAGGCTTCCCCATGATAGATGTGTGTAAAGTGCTGAGGTAGTTGAAGGTCTTTTTATACGAAGTGGACTCAGACTGCAATATAAAGGGTACTCGTCAAGTTGTTTTAGGTGAAAATTTCCAGCAAACAAGAACGAGACCATACAGAGTCTATCTACTCATGCAAACCTTGGGCCAGGAACTTCATCTTTTTTTTTTCAGTCCAAGTGTGGCGTTTTGGTCCGAATTAATATACTTGTATTAACGCCACCCTCGAGCGCCACACTTCAGCAGGGGTGGGGGAGGAGCAAGCAAGAGCATTTTCTATCAATCTCCTTGGTACCCGTACCTGACATTGCTGATATCACTTCATCCTGGCTGTTGATTCCAAGGCAAGAAATCAGACAAAACAAGGGCATAACTCAGACAGAAAAATCAAAGTACTGCGGCTATCTCTTCAAGTCTCCATAGCATGGACACATTCAGAAAATGGGCTCCTGTTCAATAATCGCCATGTCTATGTGAGGACTTGGTGCCACATAGCCAATCACAGCCCTATATTTGACAGGGGGTATTAAGGCCCGTAGGCATAGGCCCTGCCCTCTATCTCTATGCAACTATGCAACACTTCCTCCATACGCCAGTGACGCACCAGCCCATCGTCTTACCCTCCCTGCTTCTATCTCTTTTCTATACCTGTTCGATGTCGCTGTATCCAATCACAACCCAAGCTACATTTCTGCACACCCCCGCTTGCTGACCGCCTACAGGAAAGGCTGGCTGTAGATCTCGATCTTAGATCTGGTGCCCAGAGTGCATCTGGTCTCTTTCAGTCCCAAGCTTCACTACGTCTAATTATAAACGCCTCGCCTGTAACGAAAACCGAACGCAATGTGAGGCACTTGGCTTTGATAATCACTCACATTTCAAGACTACCAACACCGTAACACAGTTGAGCTACAAAACTCCGGTCCTTGCCTAGCCATCACAAGCACGATCAAACTGTCCCATCCTTCTCTTTTGTTGCCCGGCTCTTCATTGCTTCATTATTCATCCGAAAGTGTGGCTTGCTCACCATGGCTAGCCTTCGCGACACCATTCGCTATTTACTCTTTACCTCTAATAATAATGACCTTGGCAAAAAGAACGATGACCTTCCACGGAATAACCCACACTCAAACCCGTCAATGCGGTCTTCAAGCTCTCGGTTTCCAGCTCGCCGATTGTCGATTCGTCGCCTAATAATCCTTGCCTTTGGGGCGCTGATTCTCTTCACCATCTTCAAGGCCCTGACCGCAAGACACGACTCTCCTGACAGCCCTTTCCACCAAGGCGCCCGCCAACACGACTCGACGCGAGGCAATTTCAGGTCAGTTTGGAATGGCCAACTGCCAGGCACCACGCCTCCGCGTGCTCACGGTGATCCGGTTCCGGGATCTCCAGCTCCGAAGGCTGCTTCAGGCAAAGGACAGAATGAACCTGCCTCTGGGCTCGGCATAACGTCCAGTCATAACAAGGAAACCTACAATGGGCCCCTCAAGTTCAATGAGCTTGCGTCTACTCTTTTCAACGTACGTAGGGCTAGCAGCACTACTACAGTGAACACCAAGAACATCTTGTTTGCTGCGGGTAGCTACAAGAGTGCTGCAACTCTTATCCCATTGGCATGCAAGATGAGCCAGGAGCTAAAGAACTACGTGCATTTCGCGCTTGTCACCAAAGATGAAATGCCAATTCGCTACCTGAAGGAAGTCAATGGTGTACAAGAAGAGTGCAAAGTTGATTTTCATGACGCAAGACCAGACTTGACGTCCGTTTCAACTATGTCGCGCATGCAAACGGCAGCCGAGCGCGCTTTGTGTAAGTGGCTCGCCCTGTTATATTTGTGCTTCTTCAACAGCGCTAACGAATTCTTATAGACCACATCAACATGTACATGCATCCACAGGCTGTTATTATTGACGGCTCTAGAAACGAAGAAGCCTTCTTTCTAAATGGTTTCCGCGACACGGCCGATGCTTTGAGGCTCCCTCTGATCGAACTCCCCTCAAATATGCCCAACGAAATGTCGTTCCTCACCAAACTCGACAGTGTGGCGCTATCAAACTGGAACAAGGTCGAAGTCGATATCCTCATCCAGGCCCCATCCCGGGGCTCAGGTGCTCTTATTCGTCTATTAAACTCCTTAAGCGAGGCTGACTTTTCGGGACTTCCCATTCCCCATCTTACTATCGACTTGCCTACCGATGTTGAGGGCGAGACCCGCCGGTTTCTAGACAAATTCAACTGGCCTCCCTCGAGCTCTTCTAATCCTTCCCGCGCTCGTATGCTCAGTCTCCGACATCGAATTTCTAACCGGAATATCTCTCAAGAGGAGAGCGCCCTTAGGTTCTTTGAGTCGTTCTGGCCTGCCAATCAACTGTTCTCGCATGTGCTTGTGCTCTCACCCAACGTCCAAATATCGCGTAATTCTTTCCATTGTAAGTGTTGGTTCTCTTGGCAGCTATATGAACACGGCTAATCTAACCATCCCAGACCTACACTACTCCATGCTTTACTACCATTACTCTCAAGAAGCCATTAGCCAGTCTTGGGATAAGCGTGTTCTCGGCATCAGTCTCGACTATCCCGAAACCTCTGTTGATGGAATTCAGCCCTTTGAGGCTCCCGAGAAATCTTTCTTGTGGGAATCCCCCACTAGTAATGCCCTTCTTGTCTTTGGTGCCAAATGGGCGGAAGCGCATAGTCTCATTTCTAATCTCATCAACATGACGCCTCTATTCAATTCCGACACTGCCATGGCTCTCATCCAGTCCAAGACCCTTGGCAAATCATTCCCATCATGGATGGAGTATCTGATGCTTCTCTCCCGCGCCCGCGGCTACTTGACACTGTACCCCGGCATTGAAACTGCTGCTACCGTCGCTGCTGTCGACCATAGATTATATTTGGCTCCCGAAGAATATTCCGCCGAAGATGCTCACCAAGCCGAGCATCGCGCACGAAAAGAACGCGTGCGTCTCAACATTGGATCTACAATTACCAGCATAGATACACTCAATAATAGCAGCCTGCCTGCGCTGGGTCAAATGGACATTGTGCAATGGCAGGGCCAGGTGGTTAACCTCCGCCGCTTGAACATGGTCACCAGCGAGTACACGGCAGAATTCCGCTCGCTGTACGGCCGATGCAATCCTAAGGATAAGCCAAAAACTAGAAGAGAAGGCTCGATCAATGATCTATTCTGCTTTGGTACGTCGTAATTAGAAGCATGTAGTTTATATTATTAGCCAAACTCATTTGTAATATATTTCATCTTTTAACGTTGCGGCTTGGCCGAAAAGTCCAAGCCATGTTTCTCCTTACAACCGCAATCAGCTCTGCTTCGTATAATAAATAACCAATTCAACGAGCTCACGCTATAAATCAGGGGTCCGGAAATCTTAAGGCACCTAACCATCAAGCATCGCAAGCAACCCACCTGAACTTGCATGTTCATTGTCATCCAGACTCTCAACCACAAGCAAAACTACACAGGTGCCCATCACACAGACGCCAACCATTCCTATAACCAACTGCGTTCGCCAGCCGGTTTGCACCAACGCCGTTTTTTTGCCGTATTTGTTGAGAGTTTCTACGAAAGCAAGAAATGAAAGTTAGCAACAAGTAGACAAGCAATCAAGCGTGCACACATGCTTCAGAATAGTTGCATATCATACCGATGTAGTTCGCCAAGCCAACAAGTAGTACAGCCAGCGACAGTACCCAAAAAACGGCGCCAAGTGGGGTGGCGATCTTGAGCTCAAGCTCAGACGGTTCGGTCTTCAGATGGAATGATAGCACAATTGTCACCGCTACTATGGTAGTGTACATAGACAACTTAACATACGATAAGAATGCTGTCGTGGGTTAGCGACTGTGTTTAAAACTCTATTCTCATGCGCCAAATGTCAACAGTAGCTCACTTCTTTCGTTGGCGCAGTGATCACGCGCATCTGACGTCTCATTCGGCACAATCAATGGACCAAATACCGGCCCCATGAAGAACGGATTCCGGGAGGAGTCTCTGCTGAACGTCAGTACATGCACAGCCATCAATTACTGCCCCGCCCCGCCTCGATCACTGCATTTGGAGTAGCAAAGGGGTGCAAAAAAGGGATTACTTACCTCGCCAGAATATCTTCGACATCAACAGGCCCCATGACTCGATCCATACTTAACCCTAGACCGCTACAGCAGCCGACGCTGCTATCGTTATGATCGTTATCTTCGCGCTGGTCGTGTCGTCGTCGTGTATTTCGGCCTGTACTGTGGTCTTCATGAGTTTGCCTGTCATTTGATGCGCGTTTCAGCCCCGCGAATCTATTGGGGAGTATTGAAGCCATTTGTGTTTTCTTATTGTACTTGTCGCAGTGGTTGCACTACTTCCTATGTCACGTGGAGAATAAGAGATGCTAAGCAAGAATAATATGAAATTCTAGAAACGCCAAAGTATATGCCTCAGGGCAAGAAGCCGCGAGAAAAAACAAAATCAAGTAAGAATAACAAGCACGCTGAAACGGAAGAAAAAAGATTGAGAGCCAGGGGCAGAAAATAATTTGACGATACTTATTATTTATGTGGTGCATGCGTTGTCAAATATTTTGCACGTGAGCATAGACCAGCTTCCCCAAAAGGCAAGAGATGTCGTCGCGAGTGGGGTGAATTATTGGACATTCCAAGAGAGACATTAGGGAAGTCGAGTGTGCCTATTTACCCTAAGTATCGACCCTAATTTAGCTCTCGTCTTCATGAGTTAGTGTCACTTAACAACGCTCAAACACACGGTATAACCCCTTGAGATCTGCAATCTCCACTACTCCCTGCTTCATCATACAGCTCGTCGCCACCATCCGGGCCTTAAAAGCTGGGAACAGAACATGTTCCAGCGCCCAACGCACATGCTGGCGTCGAGCTGCGACTGCACTGTCGATTTCTTCGTTCTCTATAGCTTGCTTGTCGTGAGGTAGGGGCGGCAGCTGTTCTGGGGCGTAGAACATGGCTAGCTCTCGCAAGAAGCTTTCAAAGCATCCTTTTTCGTCGTTCCAGTTGACGTTAGGCCCAAGGCGTAGGAGAAAGCGCGGAAGCTTGGATAGGGCCGGGGTATAGCCGCGGGTTAGGAGAGGTATTGAGACCAGTTCTCCTGATGGTGTGATCTCTAGAGAGAAATACTCCTGTAACATCTCCCGACGCTCAATTATCTGGTTCGCCACCTTGTCGGCCAGTGCTTGGGGATCGAAGCCTTCCCCGTCAGCCGCAGCCTCAGACTCAGATTGAGCAGCAATCATTAAAGTCTCTTGCAGGGAGAGAGGAGGGCTGAATCTTATGCATCCGAAGTTGCCAAAATCCGTAAGGCCAACCTGGTAAAAATACTCAAAGCACGCCAAGCCGTAGTCTAGCAGATATAGCTTGACACCACTTTGTACTGCAGCCAGGCGCTTGTGCTCGTCCACAATGCCGACAAACGTATGGTTGCCCAGGACCTCTGTAAGATCATTGTGCATATCCGCACGCACTTCGGCACGAAGCTCCTTGACACTGCGAAGATTGCATTTGGTGAAGTCCCGGTCATTAGTTTGGTACTCTGGGATTTTCAAGTCTTCCTTTCCATCTGGGGGTCCAGTGCCATCATCTATCACTACTTCGCTTTGTATCTGATTGGCCTGAAACATGGTTGTTATTTTGCGGGCGCTGTTATCTGTCCGTACAAGGCTGTTCGAGTACCGACGGCGCTTGGCTGACGGAGCGGGAGTAGTATTTGGCGATGGCACATCGTTTTTACCAGAGCTTCCAGATAGGAGGGGAACTCCAGGCAAGAGGGTTTGTGTCATGAATGTCCGGCTTTTATCATGCTCCGATAGCTTGGCGCTGATGCTGTCACAGACCTCCTGAATTATTTCGTCTTCATTGAGAAAATGCACCTCTCGCTTTGTTGGGTGGACGTTCACATCAACGCGAGCCGGATCAATCTCCAGACTCAGATAAACAAAAGGATGTCCTCCTTTGGGAAGAAAAGGCGCATACATTTGTTCCAAAGCCTTGCGGATTGTTGTGGATTCAACACAGCGATGGTTGATGAACAAGAGAAGCGTTGTCTTTTTGTGGCTGTAGTTTGCATTGGTAGCATAGCCATGAGCTTTGAATCCCCATCGCTGCTCCTTGGCAGAAAATTCAACTAGCTCATCTCCCACGCTGGAAGAATGTACTTGGCGGATGCGGTCCACTGTGCTTGCGCTAGCAATAATGGAAAGCCCCGAAGATGCGTCGCCTTGTTTACGGCAAGAAAACGCAACATGAGAACAATGAACAGAGTAGCGTCCGACCATGTCAATGATTTTGTTGTACTCCTCGGCCGGAGACCGAAAGGCTCTTCTGCGAGTGGGCACGTTATAAAACATATCTTCGATCTTGACTGCCGTGCCGGGTCTCCCAGCTACGGCTCTTGGTTCGGCACGCTGTCCGGGCTTTGGGGGTACCATGCGGCCATCTTGATAAACGGCTTGCCACGCTACTGGAGAGTTTGCTGTTTTGGTGGTGACGGTTAAATGGGCTATTTGGCTAATACTTGAGAGGGCCTCCCCACGAAAGCCATAAGTTGCAATAGACTCCAAGTCTTCAAAAGCGGATAGCTTGCTGGTTGTGTGGCGTTCACACAAGATGGCTAGATCTTCTTTCTGTTTCAAGTTAGCTTAGGGGCAACTGCGACGAGGTATGCAGAAGGATATAGAACCTACCTCAATGCCACATCCATTATCCGTTACCTGCAATAGCTTCAACCCTCCGTCCTTGACGACAATTTCCAAAGCAGTGGAGCCCGCATCAACCGCATTTTCCATGATTTCCTTGAGCGCATTTACCGGGGCAATGATGATCTCTCCGGCTGCAATTTTGTTAACTACATCAGGATCAAGTGCCTACCTCTATCGTTAGCAACAACCTGAATGATTTGTCACACCTGATGCATATTCAACCTACCTTGATTCTGCGAGGCCCAACCTTTCCAGGGACCGTTGACACCTCTTCTTTTAAGGCCTTCTCTTCCGGAACTTCCCCCTCGCCCGTGGCCACGTTCTTAGGATCTGTATCAACATCCATTACGTTGGAATCCATTGTGGGCCAGGGTCAAGAATAAGCCGACGCGATTGTTCCATGTACCAAGAGAGCACGAGCACCGAGTTTGGAGAGGCTTGCCAGTATATCACAAAGTGTATAAGGTTAGCAAGCCAGTAATACACGTGACCACAAAATTCAAGTGATTTGAATGAAATTTTTTCAAGTCAATAATCTGGTGGCAACAAGAATGAAGCAAAAGTATAAACAAAGAAAGCAGTTGCCTGTTGTCTGTCAAAAAGTGGGACGCACTGTTAACCCTAACGCTGGTGATGATATGTCTCATGCAAAAGGGGGTAGGGGCTCTGGCTAGCAATGTTGATAGTGAGCTACGCTATTTCGACATGGCATATGCAATGATACATTGGACTGAGAGTATTATGGTGACACGGAGGGCTTCGTTTTGAGGCAAGCTAAAAGCTATATGCGGTGACATAGAATTACAATACGTAGCCATATGTGGCGTGGAGTCTTTGTGCGCATGACTAATAAACCAGCAACTGAAAGATAGACCTTTCAGAAGTATAGCAACAAAGAAGACAGGCCCTTCAAAGCAGGCCACTGTCATTATTGACGAGCTGATTGCAGGACTGCTAGGTATCAGCTCCGTCTAGCTTAGCAATCCACTTGGGCATCTCACTAAACTTGTCTTCGAACGTGCGCTCAAACTTCTTGCAGTCAATGTAGATCTGATCCGTTTCTTTCCAATAAGCGTAGCAGTTGGAAAATATCTGTCGAACATCAGCGGAAAATTCATCTGCGCTGTGGTACTCATGTCGCTCCATTTTGGCGCGAATAGAGCCGAGATCCATGGGTTTCTTGATCTTTTGAAGGTAGTCCGGGACACCGTCGGCTAGGGGATCTACAGGTTGCTTGAACGGCTTTACCAAACGTGTCCAAAAGCCTAGTTTGTATGAATAAATAGTTAGAAATTTAGAGGGTATAAATGTGGTCGGCATGGTTGAGCGTAACCCACCTGGTCCAGAGAGCATGCGATGGAGTAGGTCAGCACAAAAGTTAACCTTGGGATCTGGACCTGGGGCAACTTTGGGCATGCCACTGAGTCTGCGTTTGGGCTCAGTATATACATGGCTAGGTGGCACGAATGTTTTCTTGAGCATGTTTGGCCGTGGTGTTGAGGTGGTTAGACTGGGTCGTCTTTTCCGAGGATTTACGTCAGATGTGGCCCCAGTCATGTGTATTGAGTTACCCCGTGCTCTTTTGTGTCCTCTCTGGCTATCATAGCCTTGTCTCTGGGTGTATAGATCGGAGGTCTTTTGTTCCTTTAGGAGAGTCATCAGGATAATGAGCTCGCTCAGAACATCCTTTGGCAGGGCATTGACAAAATCTGACTTGTCATCTGAGTCGCGAACAAACTCAGCGGCCCATGTCAAGAGGAGTTCACGAATATCAGAGCCTTTCGGTGTTTCTTCCCATACTCGGACTATTAGAGGGGCGGCCGGAATACGGCTGGACTTTTCCCTTACGTAGCACATAGCATCAATGGTTTGTTCACATAGCCCGTTAATGTCAAGATCTTTGCCAGCCTGCCACAGCGCGATAAGGAGTTCGAATGTTGGTAATTCTTCTTCTGGTATGACGTCTCGAGTGAATAGGTAGTGCTGTACAAGGGCAAAGACCTCGGGGCGTAATTTTGGCAAGCGGATTATATGTTCGATGGTTTCTTCTGAAGAGGAAGAGAAATACTGACGGAAATAGCCAGATGTAGATGTCAAAAGGTCTTTTTGAATGCCGAATGCTATTTCGTTTTCTCCAACAAGCACAACTGCAAAAGAAGCATGAGGTTTTCTGTCCGAAGCTATCAGCTGGTGTTACACAGGCATGAGTCTCGTGGGCTAAAACCCTGCTGGGCGCGATCTCGACGATGGAAAACAGAGAGAAGGGCATGCTTGGAATAGAGCGTAAATGGGCAACAATATACTTACAGCCACGAAAACTGAGTTTCTGGTGTCGTGTAGGACGTGTCATGATTCCTATTGGCGGCTGCAAAGGATGTCATAATGAGGGGAAGGCTTCAGTGGCCGGTGTAAGTTTGTCGAGGGGGTGAGGCTACTTTTACAGTGTCAGTAGAATGCGGCATGGGGATTTCCTTTTAGCATGAGTTGAAGCGAGGGTGAGGATAGACGAGTGAAGTACAGGCAAAAAGGGTGCTTCAGAGGCTATTGTTAGAGGAACAATCAGAAACCGTTTGAAGGGCAACTGTAGCTCGACATGTGCCAATGCTTCGTACCAGTTCTATTAGGTTCCTGAGAGATAGAGCGCTATAGTTTTAGATCGCGAAGGGCTGTACACCAGTATCAAGCTGCTAGTAAAGCAGCGAATACGACCAAGGTATAGAGGTGCAGATTGTTTGTAAGCCGAGAAGCAATGGACAGAGAGTGCGACTCAGTGAAATTCTTAGAAGAGATATAAAGCCACAGGGAGAAAATGAAGAATTCAAGGGCTTGTATGAGATTATGGAGCAAGGCACAACACACGATGAAAAAAAGAGAACGGTTATTCATGGGGATTGAGTAGACCTTGCTTAGATTAGAGGCAGGTCCAATACAGCAACAGCTAACGGGTGATGATGGTACGATCTTTTAAAGTGGACCACAATGCTAATTTGGCCAATCAAAGTCAAAGCTTGCTGTGGCTGAAGAGCACCGGGCTGTGGCGCCTCTTATCGCAAACTTACAAGGGGTTGCCGGCCCAGAGGAAACGTCATTTCCCTACTACCGAATAGGATTGTAGGTAGACGTTGGTGAGCAATAAAAAACTCATGAGCGTCTTAAGTCGCTACACTGGCCTTGTCATGGCGATATCCAAACAAAAAAGAGGGCAAGAAAACAATGGACATGTTGGCAAAAGGGGGAGTATATTACTAAGTCTACCCAAAAACAGCCTGCCGTCTCTAACTGGGAGCTAAGAATAACGTATGTGGCGCTGTAACATGTGAAAATAGGGCTTGGATAACAAGCAAATAGCAAAATGTAGGAAGGAGCAAGTAGACGGCACAGCGGCAGACAAATGCGTACCTTCCTATTCCACGCCTTTTATTGAGGCGCACTTTCCATAGCTATCTAAACTTCTACGCATTTTTCTCTCCCACAAAACTTTTCCTCTTCAAAAACTGGCCGGCAACGACACATTCCTAGACACCCTACGAGTCCTTTCTTTGCGGCGTGCTGTGCTCACGAACACTTGGTCGCCTAGTGACTCATACAACCATCCCACGAACCTCTAAATGGTGCTGCCGTCTTCTACCCTCGGGCTACGCGGCTGCCGAGCTCACCCATGCTCCTTTGGAGTTTAACAGGCAAGATTCACTCACACGGCCTTTTTGGATGCTGCTGACCACCGGGTATCATCAAGTTCGACTGCCAAACAAAGGGTATTGCGTCGCATGGTGTATGGTTGCCCCTGTGAGTGCTCTACGTTGCTCACCCGGGTCTTGCACCTACACAGCACAAGATTCGGTATCGGCTTGTGAATGCTGCTGCGTCTGTCGCCGTGTCTTGGTGTCATATGTGCATTGACACAGTATTGATAAAAGCACGATACAAGACCTCAGGCACAGTGACATGAGCCTGGTCTTACTGGCGAGAGGAACCTAAGTGACATCACCTCGATCTTCACAACTCTCGGCCTTGCCCCTGGTTTGCCCCTGGGGCCAATAGGATATCCAACTCCAAGCATGGGCTACGTAGGGGCGTTAAAATTTAGTATGCAGGGAAACCAGCTCCATGGTATCATTGACATCATTGCTCGTTCCGACTCTGCGCTAAGTTGAACGTTGCCTATAGTTGGTGTCCTTTTGCTTGGCCATTATCCTAGGTGATTAGGTCTCAGATATATTGGAACCTGGGAGAGGTCGAGAATGTCCCCGGCATCAGGAATGAAGCCACTTTTGCCTTTATTGACGTGAGGTTTCTTTGGAGACAGTCTCGTACTATCAGCCTTGTCACCCGCCAAATGCATATCATATCCTGCTCTATTCACTCTGCTTGTTGGTAAATACCACGATGAAGAGCTTAACTAAGGCTAGGTCAATGATGGTACTATTGGCAGACTCAGTTACAAGGCGTCCAATGTCTCTCCCCTGTGCGAATGAAGGACCAAGCCAATAAGCTTGATCGTCGTCATATCTGTCTTGCCAAATTGTTGTTTACGTCACTCCAAAACAACATGACGAGTGAGAAAAACCAAGTTTAGACTTTTGCTTGTTGGGCTGTGTTGAGCAAAGTTGTACAGCCTGGGATTTTTAAGCCTCGAATTGGTGGCTAAAGCTACAGGAGGTAGAGATGGAAGAGGTAGACACCTAGTTATTGCTTCGGTCGAGGCGTACTGGTTTTACCCGCTCTAAACGCCATGCCATGATGTCACCAGTTGTTTCTCTAGTAGTATCATTTCGGATTATCTAGAGTTTGGGCCTCAACAGGCATGCTTCTATCATGTTAACAGGCAGCGAAATTTCTAAATGCTGCCTTGGTGCGTGTTACTAGGGCTTCCACCCACCAAGTATCAATTGGCTGGCATGAGGCTGGGAAAGTGTTTGCGCTTCCTTCTCTTCCTCCTGTTTATCCTTTTTCCTTTTTTCTTTTTCTATTTCTGTGGTTTTGCATCACGATCTGGAGTACAGTCTGAATCGCTTAGTGTGTTTCGCATTTTCCTTCCACATCAATATAACCTGACACTCCACTAGATGCACAAAGGCCTCAAAACAGAAAGGGGGGGGGGGGGCGACACATACTCCGCTTGGTGTGTGGTTATGAACAACTGTGTATGCTGTATACTGATGGGTAGCAAATCAGCACTACGCAGGGCTTGCACACCAGTATCCGTCGCCTGTTCTGGACTGCTTATAGATGTCAAATTACCGAGATCGGCGCCTTGCGGTTATGATGTATGGTTTTGTGCTCCGTGTCGCGGAGAATTCGGAACAGAAAAGTCATGGCGAAGTGTTATTGATATCGTAGTAGTGTCTTGCATTTTTGGCTGTCTGGAAGGGGGGGCGAGGGCAGGACGATAGGTAAGACACGAAACGTCTTGTCCGGTCAATGGGCTTAATCTTCCCGTGTTGAATGTGACCAGAGCATTCCAGCATATTGGGTGTTGCTCTTTCAGCGTGACAAACTTTTCACTAAAGGTCAAGAGACACAGTGGCGATCATTTGGGATGTAATTAGCCTGGAGGGCAGAGCACAGTGTACCATTGGGAAAGGCCCCAAGCCTACCAAACCTGGATGCCCTCTTTGCGTTGGTGTTTTTGGTCTGGCGGATCTCAAGCTTATGTCTTGCCTGTGTTATTTGCCTTTCGCCTAGTCAGCTCCGATTTCACTTGAATGGGTGATGTGATGGGGATGGATGAATGGCCGCACATTTGCATTCAACCAACCCTCTCTTGCAATCAAGCTAGACAGGCTTGGTCTCACGGTTGATGTACCTTCTACCACTTTGCCCTTTCAGCAATTAAAAGAGCGGCAAATGCTGGTATGCTCAAAGGTGAAGGGAGGATCGGAGATAGGCGGCAGAGCATAGAGGAAGCGAGGCATTGATTTGAGAGCTTGCTTCATCCCAACAGTTTTGGCCCGTCCCGCTCTCTCCTCTTCCCCCGTGATTGCCTCTTGCGGGCTCGCCACCTGGTGCTGCAACCATCCCCCCTGGCTCCCTCCGCTCTCTCTCATGGTACATGATGCTACTTCTTACTTCTTTTTCTTTTTCTTCCGCTGTACCGTCGCCTCTTTTTTTGCCGATTGCAGACGCTACCAGGCCACAGAACCCTCATGACTCGGAAGGGATTGTCTACTTGCTCATGATGTGCACGGGACCTACATGGGGATAGATTGTGAGATGGCTACAAAGGGGGGGCGCAAGGCGGAGGAAGGGTGGGAATGGGGGCACTGTTTTCCTGTGGTGTGGTGGCCTTCCCCACCGCCTTGACTGGTCTGGGCCTTCTTTCACCTCATGAGAGCATCGCACCGCCATAAGATCTTATATGGTAGGATATTTTCAACCTACCGTTTTCTTCGCCTTACCCAAAGATGCCGACAAAGGGATGATCCTGTTTCGGCGACACTCTGAAGTTACTCGCAGCTCCCGCGCCTTTTTTTTCCTTCCCTGATCGTAGGAGCCGTGTCACGGAGCCTCTATGAAAGCAAGAGAAGGGAGGCGGAGTGTTAAAAGTTCCTTTTCAGGCCATCTATCCCCAGCCACTGGCTCAAGAGATGACGATGCGGTAAGAGAAAGAAAACAAAGGCCCGAGGCAAACATTTACCGATGTTGAAGGCTCAAATTGACACAGTCTGCACTTCTGGCCTCTTTTATCTCGGCAATGGGCATTTAGACTGCAGGCGAGTTTGACTCTGGATGTTTCTGGTGTATTCTACGGTGACTTGGTGCAACCAAGTAGGAAAAAAAGCGGTCGGACTTACTGAGAAAGGCCCATCTAGCAAGAGACGTGTCTAGACACAGACCCTTTGTTTCCGTGTGTAGGAATGCCCGTCTAGATACAGTCGTTCTGTCTTTCTCTAGAGAGCGTGTGCTCATGCTGATACTGGTCTCATGCAAGTAGGAAATCCAAACATTGCAGAGAATAGGGCTGGTCTCAAGAACAGTAGACTTGGAGGGGCTAGTGAGGCCTTTCAGATAATCCAGCAGGTAGACAGGCTGGTGGTGTCTGAGGCTTTCTAAGGCGGCTGTGTCACGAGAGCAGAAGTCTTGTCCATTGTGTGCATTTCTTGTCTCATACGCGCCTTCTTTTGGCGTTTTTCTTTTACTTTTTGCTCTCTCGATTTAACCGTTCCCTTCTTGAAATTGAAAGCTACGGAGAAATTCCAATGCTATAGCAGTAGAGAAACAAGGGACTTGGGTTAGTTTTAGCGAAAACCCTCTTGATCTTTCTCTTTCTTCCTTTCTCGTTCCTTCTTTCCTGCTATCTCTTCTCGCTTCCCTTCTTTCTCTCTGTAAACTAAGCTTGAAGCCTACGACACCCCAGCACAAAGCTCATCACTCCGTGTTAAAGGCTTTTCTTCACCGCTTTCTCCGGTCACTAAGACATGAGGAATGTCTGACTGCCACTGAGAGGGCGCCATGGAAAAACTAGGCGTGTTGCTCTACAATGTGGGCGAGGTTTGTATCCGCACGCCCACTCCCAAGCCCTGCTTCCGCATCTGCGCAAGGCCAGGCCTGAAACGAGAGGCTGCTGTTGGCCGAGTGGGAAGAGCACGCGTATGCATCTAAATTCAAGGAAAAAATAGCTTCTGGTTCATGAGTTGTTCTTGTAACTGCAATAGCACATCGACTACATTTATCGAGGGGTCTTGCTACGCGCACACCCTTTCTTCGGCCTATTTCTTCTATACCAAGTAAAACATAGGCAGTGAAATTGGCACCACTCCTGAAAGTGTTTGTAGAGATGCATAGTGCACAGTTATGCATGATAAGGCTTTTGCCAGCTTTTCTTTCTCTAGCGCCGCTCTTCCCCTCCTTCTCAGTCTATCACTGACCGCCATGCTTACTCTCTCCGGCGACAAGCCAGAGGATTTGGAGGGAATTTTCGAAGGGCCAAAAAAAACGACAAAAGATAGGCAGAAACAGGGAGACAGTCTGTTTGTCTGCAAGTCGTGGGGTGTTTATCTCGACTCATTGTTGGGGAAAGTGATAACAATCAAGATGGGCCTCATTTGTCAAGCAAGCCTTGCGTCTGGATGCAGGAACTATACGGGAATCATGGCGGTGAAGAGTTTGCTGATAAAAGGAAGAAGAAAGAGAAGAGAGAAGGAGTGAAAAGAGGAGGGAGGGATAGGTAAAACACTCGCCTAGCAGTGGTCTTGGTAAGCCTAAGCCTTCCAGTACATGGCTTGTATGAGCCAGAGCAGCCGGACAAGCCTATTCATAGAAGCACACAGCCTGTTACGATGAGTAGCAGTAACTAGCAAAAACACAGTGGGCTGGCAGGACGGATACCTGCGGTGCTGAATACTATCCAAATTGGGATTTGCTCGTAACGCCCAGAACAGGGCCTTTGGACAACAAGGTCGTTCTTTTGACCCTATGAGGCTCAATTTCGAATGTCGATAGATCTCCAGCAGAGTCTACTCACAAGGCTTATCAGTTCTCATGATATTGTAGCTTGCTATGGGCGACTATCGGTCGTGCTAGCAGCTCGCGTTACACTAACCTCTTAGACGCAAGGGGGCCACAGGAAAAGGGACGTGCACACTATAGCATCTACCATCAGCAGGCGATACATGCTAGTACCGAAATGGCATTCATGGGCTAGCCCCATGCCCTTGGGCACGCGCTCAGTGAGGAATGTGCAATAAGAGCAGGTTGTCACAAAGCCTGTTGCGCGTATTGTCCCCCAGCTTACAAGCTGTAGCTTAACGGCTGTACTAGTGTGATTTGCTGCGGTATCGATCGTCGCAGCTGTACACATGATCGACAACAGCGTCCACGCTCAACATACAAATTGTCTAGTGCTTCAATATTTTGCTAGTCATTGCCTTTTTCATGCTTCAGGCGGGCTATAGAGTTTGTTACACACGGCATATCAACAAGATCTTCCAAAGTCTCTCCTGTGGTTTAGAGCTGCTGCTGCTACTTGTGCTGCTATTTTGATCAGCTTGTCGCCCTCCTCTTTGTGTGTGGCATTCCAGCTGCTGGTCTCTTCACAGTCTCTTCAGCACTCATCGACGAGATCTAGCAGGTCATGTTGTGCATTGTCCTGCAGCCACTTACACGTGAATACGAAGTTACAAAACCCCCTGTAGCCCTTCTTTACCTAGTCATCACACTAAAGCACCGAGCATGGTGCAGCTTATGCCCCAGAAATCCCCCGCCGCAATCAATTTGACCTCGTTTCCTCTCTGCGAGGGTGTGTCCTTTGGGTAGTATCAAAGCAACATTCACTCATGCACGGGACAAAGGATATACGGCAACCCCTCTATAGCGCTACATTTTAGGAGTTTTGCCCAACTAAAAGTGCGGAATAAGAGAAGCAGCAGGCGGGTCAAAATACACACGCTCAAAGTCTTCTGCATGCATAGCCTATGGCTATAGCCAGCCTCACGAGACGGCCATTTTGCCATGACGGCGCCGCAAATTTCAGTCCTCTCATTAGCGCCGGCGTTCTTTTTCAAAGACTCCAACTCAGCAAGCCTTCCTTCTCCTACGTACTTAAAGCTCGTTAATTTGCGATGCTATTGTTGCTGTGGATGTGGATCATACGAGAATTCATACAAGCTGCATGCTGCATGTAGTAATATGAAGCATGATACCTGGACAGCCAGCAGATAAAGGCCGCCGTGGGGTTTATATCTGATAGCCTGGTCAACGTACACTTTTCTTTGCAGTCTTTTTATCTTTGCTTCTATTCTTCCATACTTTGGGTACCGTTCTCACTTCTTCTTCCATCCCAACCAGCTCATAATGCTTCTGTGGCAGCACCTCACGTGCATACACATACATAGATACATATACATGCATGCGTGATATGCCCCCCTTTGGCAATGTCTCCAACATGTCTTGTCCACCCCGGCCGGCCCCTTTGATGAATAGAGGACAGTGCATGCTAACAATATCTCCTATTTATGTAAGGTTTTTCTGATTGGGCTGGCCAATCTTCTATCTTATTCCTGAAGCAGAAAGCTTAAGCGAAATAAAGAAACCAGCAGCCTCATCTTTCTTTGTCTCTGTTTGTTTTTGCCTCTGTCTTTTATTTTTTTTTTCTTTTCTTTTCAGTTCTTTTGCTTTATTCGCTCCTCTTCAAACACGCTTTTGGTACATTTTTATAGGTATTTTCCTTGCTTGTGCGGGATGTCCTCGCCAGCTATCCCGTAGTCCTGAGGCACTTAGTCTGCGCTGCAGTCCCATTGCCAAGCATTACCAAAAAGTAAGCCTCGCCTCAAGTAGGCCAACAGGCCGTTCAAACATCATCATTCACGGCCTTCCGGCTATTTTTGCTGATTGCGCCGCTCATCACTCACCTGTAGCTATAATGTCATAGCCCCCCCCCCCCCCAATCCGTACCCCTTTCCCGTCCTTACCAAAGCCCAAGGCTAGATGAAGATGAAGCACCCGGCCCCTTATCCCCATGGTCATGGCAGCGGGACAAACTCTCGGTAGAACCCGACGTTGTCCTGCCTAATCTCTCATCATGAAGTGTGGGTACAGCATTTTGGAGGGGCACGTAGTGGACTTATGATACAACGTCACTTCGTCCCCGTTTAGCAGGGAACAAAGAGGCAGAGAAGGGGAAGAGAGAGGCCATCCTATTCTCTTCCGTTTTCTCTCTGCCAGAAAAAACAACACTAACAACAGGGGCACTAGGCACAAGGTAGAGCTCACAACAGTAACGGGAAGAAAAGTGGTGCGTAGCATAGCAAAACATACCGATCACAAAGGTAAAAAAGAAAATGCCGATCAGTCTCTTGCTCTGTCCAACACGAGACCTATATGTACCACGTTGTCAATATCTGATGACTTGCCTGTGGTCGATCACAGGGAGGGAGGGGCGAATAAGCCGTTTGACAGAGTATAGGCAGCAAATAAGACTGTGAAGAAGGAAAAAGAGAGAAAGGAGACAACAACAGAACCCCCAACTCCATGTTCTATTGCTTCTATTCCTCTTTGTGCAGGCCGCAGGTCCATGTGCTTGTGTCCTGGCTTTGTGTGTCTGTGTTGCTCTCAGTATATTTCCTTAACTTTTGTCCCAAGACAGCTAGTTAGACAAGGTCGCGGTGTGCAGTCTTTTGAAACGCATTGTTGTTTCTTGATGTTGTGCAGCATAACAGAAAGGAAAAATCTTGGAGCTAGAAATGCTGGAAATGATGCTGCATCTGCTTTGTCCTTGCTAGGCGTGTTCCATGGGGGGAGGGGGGGGAGGAGGCGAGAGGAGGGACATGATGGCTTGTGGTGTCTTCCCTGTCCACCTTGACCCTACTTCCCACAGTAACAAGTTGGAAAGCCCGCTTCGTTCTGACTCTTGTTTCTTCCTCCGTCTTTTCCTTCTGAGATTATCCAGTCAGATGGTTTCGTACGAGCAGTTATCCGAGAACCTCATGCCACCCAGGCGTTTGCTTCATGTAAGTCGGACTGCACCTCACAAACAAGTAAGCCCAGCACAAGCAACCATTAGCGCAAAGCCGGATGGTGAGAAAGAGCCACCAACAACAAAAGAGCCAAACCTCTTATGTTGCTCACCGCTATTGTCGTCTGCATGGCTTGGCTCTGATTCGTTGATTCCTGGCTTTTTCTCCTCTTGCTTGGTTAACTGCTCTTGACCGCCCCTTGGGAAATGAGGAAAGCTCCGCTAATGAAGCCATCCTGCTGCATTGGGCTCGATTGCGCAATAAGCCACCACAGAGACTCAGCTGTAGCCTATGGGCACTTGCAGGCGTTATTATATACCTTACCCCTCTTCTTCCGCCTTCTCTGGCACAAGAAAAGATTGGGCAACCATGTGCCTATAGCCTTGTGAATCTGCGGCTTGCATATGGGACTTGCAAGTAGTGAAGAAGTACGGAATAGCAGCTAGGGGTGGCACCCAAAAAACGAGGAAGTGATGGTAAGCAGACACGAATCAAGCCAAAATGCCAAGATGTGCTGTACATAGAGGGGGAGGGAGACGCGGGGGGGGGGGGGAGATAACGGGAAAATTTCAGAGACAATAGATGGTGACAAGCCAAAACAATGGCTCTATTCAAGTGCACAAGTCTATCTAGGCTTCAGATATGCACCGGGCCGTAGGCCCCAGCCCCGACTGCATGCAAGTGTGCTTGGCGAAAGAAGAACTATTCCCGCAACTTGCGTGCAGGAAGCGCGGTGAGCCTTGCGTGGTGTTGGTTTTGCCTCGGATTGGTCTTGGAACTCTCTCGTATGGAGGCAGCAGAAGAAGTGTAGGTAGCTCAAGCAAAGGTCGCTGCCCCGATCCCACCCTCACTGTGCACAGCGCACGTGCTCATACACAATCGCCCCTTGGGGCCCTTGTTTCATACGGGGCATTATTTCTCTCACGGCGTCTACTATATTCACGTCTATTTTGCCGTCTTGCCTTGGATTTCTGCGCCCATCCGTAGAGACAAGAAAAGGGAAAGGGGAAAAGAAGAAAAGAATTCAGGAAAAAGGAAAGGGAAATGGAATTGGAGGGTAGCAATAATATGGACAAGGCGCCCTGCCCGCCTTTCGTATGAGAGCGTCGCCATCGTCTCGAACCAACATAACCGATACCACCCTCAAGCACAGTATCTTGTTGGCCTTCATGCCTTACTCCCAAAGGTCCAGGCCAGTGGTTGTTTTTGTCAGCCTCCCTCCCCCCCCCCCCCCCCCCCCCCCCCCCCCCCCCCCCCAGCCTGTCTCGATGCATATGCGTATGCAGTTATGCAAGTCTTGGTGGTGGAAAATACTCAAAAAGGGCAAGCATGGAGACACAAGGACCGACGCAGAAACAGGAATTCTGCTATGGCTTTTGTCTGTCTTTCTCTGTTGCTGCTGTTCTTCACGGCATGCAAGGGCTTCACACCGGCCCTCTAATTCGGCTGCACAGTTCCTTCCAACACGGGTGCACGCCATAACACTCATGGTGCCTCTATTCCGTGTCTTTGCCATCTCTCTGGAGCCTTGCTTTTCCCCTTCTCTTACGTTACCATTCTCAGCCTTGTACAGCATACGGCTGGCTCTGAGATAGGATCTTTTTCCTCCCTCCTCTTTATCCTCTTTGTCTGCCCTATTCTTCTGTGTTTGATAGATGGTCACGTTTTGTCTCAAGACAGTATTCCTCTTTGCTTTTCAGCTTTGACTTGCCCTCGCCTCGGCATGGGGGTAAATGGCCCAATCTCACCAAGAATGGAACAAAACAAGACGCTGCTTGCAGACACGGCATCCTCGGCCCATGTTGACCTATCTGCCTTGATAGCCATACAAACGGAGCGCCATGCAAGTGCTAGCAAAGAAGTGGCCAGTATTGTTTTTGTTTGCGGGACTGATTGTAGCAGAGATTGGCCCAAACAAAGCCAACAACCACAAGAGGAGTGAGTAGCGCTGCAGCTGCGAAGCGAGCGAGCACGTCCTTGTCGAGTGTTAAAGGCCTGCTAAGCACAATATGCCACCAGCGCTCCAGATGCCGAGTTCGTCGTCTTGCCATCGCTGCAAGGACTGCTGGACAGGAGCGGCAGCACGCACTGCCTGTGCATCCAACCCTTGACGGGGCAGCACAACCCTAGCTCCCCTTGTCTAGGGTCTGCCTGGCCTAACCCTAGCAGACACCACGTTGATGCACGTTGCTTTTTCCTCGCTTCGCTGTTCCGCTTTGGGAGTGAATGTCCTCGGATCATGGCGCTTGGAGGCAATAGGAGTGTTGTTTTAAGGAAAAAGAAAAAGAAAGGGAAAAAGAAAAAACAAATGTCGTCATGTTTTACCTGTTACTTGTTAAACCTGATGGCCCCGGCAGTATAGCACCTGTATTCATATCTCCCCTACGCCTGTAGTTTTCTTCAATGCCTCTCCCCCAACATGCCTTGCCCACCATCACAACGCCATTTGCCTGTCCTAGAATAAGCATTGTTATTGCGTTTGTTTTGATTCGAGTCTTTGCTGCAATTTGACAATAGCTAAAGGATTCACTTGAACAAGGGACCGACTAACCCGGTAATATCAAGATGCTAGGGTCTATAGTGCCCCACAATAAACCACAAACAACGTAGGTACTTGGACTTGGGCTACAGGCTCTCTATGCCAGGTACAACGGCAGCAGGCACCTTCTCCCTTCACCTCCCACTCTGCCTCACTATCTCCCTAAGACACACGCACACATACTCAAAGCACCATTAGCCCGTCTCCCTTTTCCAAGTCAATTCATCCATATTCTTCATCAGTTTATTGTCTCAGACAGCGAGCCTGCACAGCGACTGCAGAAGCACTTTGTCATCTCAGCAATACTTCTCTTTTCTCTTTCTGACTCTCATCCGTTTATACATAGACCGCACGGCCCTACAGCTTTGCGGCCACAGATACTCACTGTGCCACCATGCTTCACTGCCGTTCTGCTTCCCCTTTATAGTATAGAGTAGCATACTTTTCTCCATGTAGTGGAAGTGGGATGTGAACCCCATTACTTGTCACTCGCTGTTTCTGTATTAACTGAAAACCAGCACCAGCCTGTAGCAGTCGATATCGATGCCCCCCCCCCCCTCCCTCTCCCGCAATGGCTTTATGCTCGCTAAAATCTCCTGCCTTCTACCTGGGCTCTCTCCATTTCTCGTTCTCTTGCTCCTTCACCTTTTCCTCTGCAGTTGAGACAGCAACAGAGCAGAGTAGAATAAATAAAAACAATAAATTCTAAACGGTCAATACACCCTTTCCTTTGCTCACCGCCTCGCCTCCTTTCGTCTCGGCCTTCGTGTTATCCTTCCCGATCTGGGGCAAACTCGCCAGGGCTGGATGACATGAATAAACATAATAAAAGCCGGGATAAATTCAGGCCGCGAGCAGAAAAATGAAGAGAAAAAAAACAAAAAAGACTGAAAAAACACCCCCGGCCAATGATAACTCACGTAGCCAAAGATCTGACCGGCAGGCCAGCAGGCCAGAAACACAAGCTAGGTCCAAGAATTGCATCACGCGAATAATGCTACGCCCCTACCCCCTCTTCTAGTTCTAGACCAGAGCTACCATCCCACGGCCAGTCTTGGTGGGTGGCAGAGGTGGGAGGGTAGCAAGGCGTGTGTCTACAACGATCTCTTCTGGAGCAACCTATTCTCTATACACGCTCGTCACCTTCTCTATACATCATCGTTGATATCCCCCGCAGTCTAGGCAAATACCAGACCAGCCTGCACCGCTGATCTTCATGGCTACTCCGATACAGTGACTCAGAAACTAGGGATGCTAACTGCGCCCAAGACACTCGGTGACCTTGGTGGCTTCAGCAAGTCGAACATCAAATTAAAGTGTGTAAAGCGGTGCCAATCAGAACTAGAAACTGCGCTTTCCTGTAGCTTGTCTCTGCTTCGGGCACTCGGCGCTTTGCCGGCAGCGCCAACGACAGCAAAAACGCAGCAAACATGAAAGAGACATCCCTTCACTGTACGTTTGGCCGGCTCTTCCAAACTCTCGAGCATTGTCTGTCTTTACGCACAGAGACACATCAGACCAGACCAGGCTATGGCATCCACCTACCTAATATTACATCCAAGGCCTTGCTATTCTTGTCTCCTATCACTGATACGCCTGACCTGGAACACCTATGCTCTTCCCGGTGCCGATTTGAAGGACTTCAGGTGGTATTGTATGGTAAACCAATAGAAAGCCCACCCCGCGCATGATTTCGCTGCTCAAAACAGCAAAAGAAAGATGGGCGCAAGAAAGAGAAACAACAACAGAAGGAGAAAGAGAAAGAGAGATGGGGATGGGGATGGAAGGTGAGAGGTGAGAGGTGGGAGGTGGGAGGGGGGAGGGGGGTGAGGCAGACATCGAGGGGGGTGGTACTAGACGTCCTAAGAGCCCTGGAGGGTGGCATTTACTGCTGCATCCCCTTTCAACACGGAGAATTGTACATCTGTAGAAGTTGCTAGAGCCAGATTAGCCTGGCTGTATTTCCCAGAAGTTGCGGCCGCCAAAACAGCGCCAGATCAACATCCATAGCTACAGTCTTTGAATTTGGAGCCATGGAAATAGGCTAGATCGGCCCCTCGACTCAATTTGATAGTAGAAGCAGTACTTTGTCAGCTGCGCTTTGCTGGCTCACGGCCTTCTTCTGCTTTGTTTTTCTACATGCTTTCCGGTCTCTTCGCCTGGCAACGTGCTCTATGGCTCACTTCTATACTCTCTATTATGCACACACACACAAGTCCCCCTCCCTACTCTTACTTTTCTTCCGTCTCGGGCTGTGGCGTAGCGACTGCTTGAACTTTTGAGCGGGGTGTGTCTAGACTGTAAGGCCTTGGCCGCGCAGAAGAGCGGATAGGGGTGAAATGGAAAAGGGGATAGCCACATCTCCAGCAAGCGGATATCTGCATAGCTCAAGCACAACTATCTGTATTAGCGCTCTATTCTCTCACTGTGCCAGAATAACACTGTCTTCGCCCTGAGGCTTGATACAATCTTTCCAGAATCACATGGCTACCGCCCGTAAACCGCCTGTTCTATACCCTATTTGGCCAAGCAAACCAGCTTACTCTGCACTGTGGTGTGTGTGTGGTCAATCATCAGCCCTATCATGGACTGTGGAAGGCACCAAATGCCCACAGCATATACAGGCTCCATCATGGTAAGGGGTATAGAAAATGGAGAAGCGAAAAATCAGAAAGGTCGTAATTATGCGTCTAAGAACCGGGGAAGCGGTCGCAGTAACCCGCGAGGAAAATATGCGCTGTAAAAGAACCGGGCAGCAGCATCATGCTTTGCAGGGGGTATGTAAGTCGACAGTGTGATGGGTGAGGAAAGCATGGGCTGCCCGTAAAAGTCCACATCCGAGTATATACCAAGCCAGCTCGAGCAACCCCCATGGGCTCTCACCCACTGACATTACAAGCCGTATCCTAGAAACAAGCTTAGTGTTGTCGGCATGGCTGCTCTATAGTTTCACACCCTGTCTTGTATAGGGCACTCTACTGTCACTACTACATTTCTACTTCCAAAACCACTGACTGCTATTACTGCTGCTGCCACACATGACTCACATGAAAAGTCCATCCATTTCAGATCAGCTTGCGATAAGGAGGCTGGGCGTCTAGAACATGCCCCTAACTTGAGCAGTGTAAACATGGAGCTGCCCTCTAAGGCTGGTGATATTAGCTGGCGTTAATGGCTTGATGCATGGCTAATGGCTGCTACTATTCTGGGGCCAACAGAGCACGCAGACACCAAGATGTGTGGTTAGCCGCTCTATGAAATCATCGGTCAAGAGAGACACTGGGAAAAAGCAAATAGGAGGGCCACAGTAACAAAGATGGGTAGCTGAAGGCGGGCTGGGTGTTGTGTGTTTGCTACGCCTGACGTGGACTCAGTAACAAAAGAAAACAAACAGCGTCAATAGATGTACCGATCAAAAGCAAAACGACACTCACTTCATTAGGGGGGGGGGGGGAAGGGGGAAGGGGAGGGGGTCATGCAAATGCGGTCTATTCGAATATTCAGTCTAATATTAAATCAATTCTTTTATGTCTTTTTCTTTTCTTTTTTTTCTACTACTTTCGTTAACAGAGCCACCCTCCTTCCCATTTTGCATATTCACATCCCACGCCTCAAGCTCCCAGCCTAGACTTAAACAGCCAAACGAGAGCTAAGGAATCTTCGCCCAGTGCCTTAAACGTGAGTTCCGTGTGTCTATAAAGGCCTCGGGTGATTATCGAATGTTCTATGGCCACTTGACCTATCTACAATATACGTGTAAGTGGGCCTCTACATATATAATTCGCTTACCTCGTCTCTTAAACATCTGCATCTAGTCTCCTCTCTTCTTTCTCCCTCATTCATCTCCTTGCTCCTTGCTCTTTCGCCTTCTCCGTCATATCACATCACCTCTGTCTCGAAGCCAAAAATAAACAAGTAACCACGTCTCTCTGATTTTCACAATCACACCTACTATGTAAGTGGCCTTGACCACCCCCCCCAGCTGAGCCCATGGTTTTGTGATGCGAGTCGATTCTGTCACTCAATGACGGCGTCACATCGTCATCGCAGTTTCCTTTATCTCACTACGCCTTGCTCTGGGTGTACGTTGCTGTGTCTTTTATTGTCTCTAGCTTGCCATACCCACACCTGCACTATCATGATCTCCAGAGTTGTCTATCCTTTGCCTTTGTGTACCTCAGCATACGCCACATCGGCAAGACCAGCACACAGGCTTCACTCTATGATATGACACCCAGTCGCGTCTTTTTGTTGTCTCTAAATATCAATTGTCGTTAACTAACTCAGACTCTGACCTTGACTACTTAAAGCAGTGGCCTACCTAGACTAGAGACTGCCAACATCTGTCTTCGTCTTTCTTTCTTCAGAAACGTACTTCTTTCGGCCTCCTTGCTCCCATCCGCCACGGCCAACAGTCTTTCCTTGCTCGTCCTGTTTTCTCGTCTTTGCTCGCCTAGCTTATACTTTTGCTGCTTCAATCGCCTTCTTCTGTGTCGCTATCGTGATTGGCCTGTATCTCCTCCCTTTCAGCACAGCTAGCCCTCCCTCTCCCTCCCCCCCCCCCCTCCCCCAAACTTGATCCCAGGAAAGTACGTTGGTTTGCGCCTTCCTCAGCTTAATAGCAAACAAGACGCAACTACCATTTGAACGTCCAAGAAAGCCACGGACCGCAAATTTTCTGCCACCTCTCATTTTTTGTCTTCCTGATCTCTTTCTATCTTCTTCGCGCTTGATAGCACTGAGCTTGCTCCCCGACAGCTCCGACGTGCTGTCTACAGTCTCGCCATATTCGTAACATTGTGTTTGTCACCCAAGCGCCATCTAAATCCGCTCTTCTTTTTCTTAACAAACTTGACCCGGTTTGTTTGCGCAACAAGAGAAAACTCTTCAACCCGGCCTCCTCTGGTATCCGCTGCCCTCGCTTTGCATCTCGCCTCGTCTTCGGGCTCATTTGTAAAGGTGAGTCGAACAAACATCGCATCACCTACCACTGCACCACTCCGCAATCTGTCGACAGAACTTAATTGCGGCTGCATCAATGGCAAGTCTGCCATGGGTTCCCAACTGCCAAACTTCATTACTCCCATCTCGCTGTATATCGTATTGACTTTGACCCTAGTTTGCATTTGTCTCATCAATCAACATTCCCATAACACCGCACAACACCAAAGAATAGTTTTGTTCTTGTATCACCACTATCCCACGTTTAGTGTCGGTAGGTTGCTTTTTTATAGTGGTACCACCACCACACATAGTTGCGCCCGCCAATATCCAGTCTCGACCAATACCTAACGAGGGCTTCTTAATGCAGCTAGACTAAACCTCATCTATCCACCAACATCCAGACCTCAGCCTCGGGTATAAACTCGGTTTTCTTCAGGTGCGCAAACTGAATGCACATGAATTCCTGCTCAATTTACAAGGTAGCATCCACACTTTGCCTTGTCACCCCTCTATCCTTTACACCACTGCCATTCGCATCTTCAACCCTCTCCGCTCCTGTGTCGATTTTGCGTCGTATTGTGCTGCGTACAGCGTGAGTTCATTACAGACAACCCAGAGACTCAGTCAAATCCAACCATACCAGGCCTCAAAGCTTGAACTCCCAGCTAAGCGCCTTCTGCTTACGGAAATATCGAGGTAAGGTGGCCCCTCCTTTTCCCTTCGCCCTTCCCTCCCTTTTCTTCCCTTTTACCCTTTTCTCTCTTCTTCCTCCCTTCTCTCCTCTATCTTCTTTGTCTTC